>NNCF01129008.1:2458-15313 GCA_002313205.1 Laupala kohalensis
CCCTAATGCGTAACTGCATTTTCCCTACCTGTACAAGTTTTAAGGGCTCTAATGACCTCGATGTTGACGAGCCCTAAAGCCCCACAAAAAAGTATGATTTTTTAACATTCCACGTTTATTTTCCACGATCTCGTCAATTAATGTTCTTGATTACCGCAAGAGACTTTAACCAATAACCCAAACATAAGAGTTCAATTAACTGATTCTTCTCGCAGCGAATATAACCAAAATACTGGATGCAACCAGTCAGTAATTACCTTAATTATAATACTTCGAGGTAGAGCATCAGTAGCCAAATAAATTGATGTCAGACCATTACGCCCCTCCTCAGACCATACCATTCATGATTATAGCCAAGCCTTCTGAATTCTCCCATTCATCATAGTTAGAGGCAGGCAACCACCCGCGCAGCATACCGGAAGCCATGACTATCTCCTTCCGATCCCATTGAGGAGGACACCGCACTTGATGACATTTATTAAAGTTCTTAATCGATGAAGTGTTGCTTGTTCGAATTCAAAGGTGCTCGTAGCACGCCGGCTACCGAAACTTATAACTGATCAACAGCGTAAGTTTAAAATTCCAAAGTTCATTAAAGTTGTAATCAACTCAAGCCAAATGATCAATATGTGAAATGCTCGTAATAACACATAATATCGAACAACCAGTCAACAAGATTGTGAATTGTTGTTCATGTTCCAAAGAAAACGTTCCTCGCTCACGAAAGTTAAGTCTGATTTCAACAATCAGTATCTGACCTTGTTATTCACAAACGAGACCGAACTTTGATCAAGCTACTTCATAAGCCGAACATCAGAATAATAATACGAATACTCATCAGCTAAACGTCTGAATAAGAATAAGCAAGTAAGAAGTCTGAACCCGTGTTTGTCCTTTTATATCTAGTTATCCCTGCCAGAGTCCCAAAAACTTAGAAATGAACTCCACCGTTTCCTGTCGTCATGATTTCTGTCCTCCAATGGCAATCGATTTCTATTACCCTTGAGGTATCTTTGATAGGTCAGTCACCAAGTGACGTAGAAAGGTTCTCAGCCAATAATAGTATTTGTTAATACTCCTGCTTCTTTCTTTCACGAGTTCCGAAAATCTTTTTATACTCTAGAAATTTCCTATTAGCTTTGACATTCCGTTTAACTTAGATCATAAATTTTTATGAGTGTCGTTCCGACGAAGCTAATTTATTTTGAAAGATCTGGCAAATCTCACTAACACCTCTTTCCACTACAATAAACACAAACATTACTATTACTGCATTTCCTAATCACTTAAAGATGCTACAATAATAATATAATTCTCCTAGAAATATCTTTCACAATTCTCCAGGTGTATCATTTACAAATTTTCATAAGTTAAATATTGAGAAGAAAATTACTGACTGAAACATCCAGTACAAAAATAATAGTGATTACTTCATTTCACGTCGATTCAATAAAACTCGCCGATGGGAATAGTTACTCAACTTTGGATGTGGAGGTTAGGTGTTGATAGTATATACATGATGGTATAAAGAAGATGTAGTCATTCTTTCATCCCTTTTTATCTATGGAGCAATGATGATGGCCACCGCGCACCCGAAAACCCCTTGTGAATTAATAAAAACGGAAAAATTCGATAGTATAACTACATCTTTATATCATCAATTACTTACCGTTACTACCTAAAACTGATGAAACCCAAAACCCTTACGAATAGAAACAACGTTAAAACACAAAAACCGTGACAATATAAGTACCATAAGAGTTATGTGTCTTACCTAAGGAAGAGGCCAAGCAAACTGTACCGTCAACCATCTACTTCGCAGATTGGAGAGGGACTGAAATGAAATGTTCGTTCTGATGAATCTGTAAGTTCAAGGCTAACCCCTCAGTCGGATCATCCGTCTCTGACAAATAGTCCGAATATTAGTTGATAGGTATCTGTGTATTAGGACATTTTCTTTTAGCGCAATTTAATTGAAGTGGATCTTTTTACTTAGTGGAAATCATTAACATCCAAGAGATAATCAATTCATGAGAAGTATCTCTATTTTTATATAACTCATGTAACACGTAATCAAATGCCATTTGGGAATGGTTCCCCCATTCCACCCCGCTGATTTTTTTCCTGGAGCTGCCCCTGCTAGTGACCTTTGAGGTTTGTTAGTCAAGACAAATGATCCCAATTTTCAGATTAGCCAGTCTCACAATCCACCTGTCAGATGGATGTTCTTCAAAACGCACAAGACAAATATGATCCGGCTGAAGGGTTAAATTCCAAGTTTGAGTAAATAAACTGATATCGTTATTTTGAACTTTTTTTGTGGAGCTTTACGGCTCATGTCGACATCAATGGTCATTGGAGCCCGAAAAATTTGTACAGGTAGGGAAAATGCAGTTACGCACTAGGGAGAGCCAACATGACTCTCCCCGCGTGTGGGACTCGCCGAATGATTCAACCCTATACACTAAAAACCCTCCTAATCTACAACACACCAAAACATCTCACATACATCAAAACATCAAATGAAGGGGAGGCAAAGAATGAGGTGGGACCAAAATTGAGGGGTAGGACAAAACTGAAAGGAATGGGGAAAATGAATATCCCTGGCCGTAATAGCGTCGGGATCGAAAAGAACAAGAGGTGACCAAGGGAAGTCAGAAAAGAGAAAGGAAGGAGCCTTACACAACTAAGTGGAAGTAATGACACTCAGCTCGGGACCCCGTGTTCACCAAACACGTACTTGCTAGATGAAAGTCCCCTGGGGGGCTTATTTATTTCGAACTGTTGTTGCTGACCTTGAAGATATTACATGTTTTTAAATGTTATGTTTAAAACTATTCTTATACTGTGACCGACGTCCAAGAAATTTGAGATTACATTAAAAACTACCGTAGAAATACTCTGGATGAAAACTGACCGCATCTGAATAATTTATAAAAAGATAAGCCGAGATCCCGCATTTTACTAGCGTGAAGTGTTGATTTTCATGGAATTATCATTAAAACCCCATTGATGTATGTATAAAAAAATTTGAAACGTATTTTAAAAAAATTGCCAAGTGATGCTCCGTTCCTGGATATTTCATACTACGGACATTTCACACATACATACATTGTACAATGCGTACCACTTTCTACCTTTTCAGTTTTCATCTCATCCCCAAATGTATCCGTCGGACAAATCGTACCACCTTGAGCATAGCAATATTTTTTTGGTGCACATTTTAAGTTAATCTACGTAACGCCAAAACACGTGCCAACATACTATTAAATTTTCCGTGAATTTTTTTACTATGAATAATTGTGATAGAGCAAAAGTTGACATTTTTACGCTATTATGGAAGAGAAAGTATTATCCTGCGACCAAAAGGAGTCAAGCTAGCAATATTTTTAACACGTTATTCTGCTCCCAGCCAATACGGAAGCGGTGGAACTCAGAGCTTAGAAAGAGGGTCTGCGCCACTTCTTTGACCTCGGTACTGTGTCGGGAGGTGGTAATGGCCCTGTGACGTAGCTGGACGCACAACTGCATCAGGTAACATGTCATTACACAGGAGCACTCACTTCGGGATACATTTTTGCTAATAATTTCTACAAAAACAGGACTTTTATATCAAAGATTGTTATGATATTAAAACTGGATGACGATGTCATCAGAACAATGTCTCTTTTTCGCATTAATATGAAAAGGAAAAGTGCATAAGTTAAAGTTATTGATATGACTTAACGCGACATTGTTGAAAAAATATACCTACGTTAAATATTACTAGAAATTCATGTGCAGCGCATGAACATTTTCGGTCGTTTCCTGGACTTGACACAAAAGGCTTTTTTTTTCTTTTCGTAAGTAGTATAAAGAATAGTGTGACGTTATATAATTAAATTTCGAAGGGTATTAGAAAAAGAAGGGGAAATAAAATTAAATGAAAGGATACCATAGAAATAAAACAGGGACGAAAAAGGCATTGGCAATGGAGTTATTACAGGGTTGGCAAACAAGATGGGTGAAGTTCGATAAAGAAAGAGTAGCATATGGCTGTATACCAAACGTGAGATAAGCAATTATGAATATAAATAGTTTTGACTTAATAGGCATGTCCTTGAATGCAAGTTGTCCGCGGCAATTTTAATAAATATCTCCAAAAACTGAGGATATGAGAGGAGAGTGACTGAATGTGAGGAAGAGCTGAGGGAGATGAGAATGTTTCCAGGGACTGTGAAGGCAGGATATTTAAGGCGACTGATGGAAGAAGGACAAGTGACAAAAGCAAAAAGGAAGAATTAGTGAAAACAAAGACGCAGTTTCACGAAAAAGATTGTGTCAAAAATGTGTATCGTTCGAAACATGTTGAAGTACAAACTAGAAAAATAGTACATTATGAATGTTAATTGTGGGGAAGTGAGGAAAGAAGAACCAGAAGAATGAGACGAAACGGTTTATGAGACATAAAACGGGACAACAAACTGAACTACATACGGACAGGATGGTACATCATGCGTCCGCCTCCTCATTGGCGGAGACGGAAACTGCAGCATAATAATGTAAAAGGGTGTCGTGAGGCGACGTTTTCTTTAATCTCCACTATAGCTTGAGGAGCAATTACCCTGTTCCCTTAAATGCCTACGGAAGGATGAGAGGGAGCAAGTGAGAAAAGGGATTGACCCCAGTCATGGCAAACAGTGGTTTACTGTCCTTTAACCAGCAACTTACACGCCGACTCCGGAGAGACGCAGCTCTGTCCCCCATGGAACGGTTCTGCCGAAGAGCGACTCAACATTGACCATCGTTAAGTGATAGACAGCGATAGGGTACGGGAGATGGAAAGAGTTGGGCCGTGCGGGCTCGGAAGATAGTTAAGTAGAGCAGCGGGAGGGAACGCTAGCAGAACGAGTCTGGGTGTATCTGAACCAACAAGAGGTAAGGGATTGTTGGCAGGTCCAGTTTGGGTCTATCTTAACCAACATGGAAGGAGAGAGGAACGTACACTCGGGTGACTGGCTCAAGAGTAGTGGCAGTTCCCCCAGATGCGGAGAGCAGTGGCGTTATATAGACCTTCGTGCTGAGTCACTCTTTTTGAGACGGCTACGTCACTCGCTCGGCTACGCGGGCACCCACTGACTGCAACTACGCATTAAGGAGAACGAAAAGAATTTAATGAGATCTACAATGACCATGTTGGAGGCAAAGCAGTCATAATGACTAAGTGACCAATAAAAAATATGAATGTAGTGAATTGATGTAGGGAGAATCGTGTGTAGTATAATACACATGAGTATAAGAGGGTGATAATCTTCATCCGTTTGAGACACATCAACATAAATTTGCAATTAAGACTAAGTGCGGCGAAGAGAGCGAAATTTTTCGAAATCCAATTACATCGAGAGTATTTACAATTACTTTAATAAGCATTATAAATTTTATTACTACCAAATATTTTAATGTTTTATTATTACCATCCGTAATAGCGTACTTAAATTAATCAGTTACATTACGGTTTCATTTTAATGTTGTGTTTTCATTTGAAAATTACAATATTGATACCAGAATCGTGAAGTATAACACGTGTGAAATTAGTCTTATCTTCACTACGTACACACGTTGTACTAGCGAACCAATTTTCATGGGACAAATAATTATGTTTTAATTGAATTATGTAGATTACAATAGTACATGGTTTCCCAAACTGTTTGAGTGACTGAACACCTTAGAAGTTTTAAAAATTACACGGAACGCAATATTCATTTTCTAGTTCTAGCGTTCTGACACACAGGTAGAGTTCCAAGTTTAGGTGTTTAGGTAGTAAAAACAATAATTTAGGTTTAATGAATGACATTTATTTATTCATTTGATAAGTGCGATAATTCAGAAACACAGAACACAAATAATTAATATAAACTTAGAATCAAAAAATAATTAATATAACCTCAAAAACAAAAAATGAAATGATTAATATACTCATAAACAAAAAAATAAAATAATATTGTACTTAATGGTAATCAACTTTGATGGTATTGCTTCTTTGAGTTGCAAATTCGATTTATATCAGGAACTATATTTATATCAGAACATACAAGATTAATCTAAAGATAAAAAAAGATGAATGAGTATGTACAACGAAGACTTGATTACATGTTATTGAACTCGTCAATAAAGATAGATTAAACTGATCATGAAAGATCATACTGTTCGTGATATTTCCATTGGCCAGTGAAATGCATATGTGCTCATAGTTACGTGTTTGTAGAACATTTACCGATGCTCATTTGGTGTGTAGCGTCACAGGCGTCTTCGAACATACATGAGGCAGCTACGTGCATGGATTCACCATCAGCATTTTAAGTTTCACATGATCACAATGATGGAAGACAGGAAACTGCAGCCACTGCAGGGTTTCCAGCCATATTCACGACAGTTCCAGATGGTCGCATATTTGTTCAAAAACTGCTACATCACATGGTTGCTGGAAATATATCGTTTCACCTCTCACATGCAACAGCACGCTTCACACATACAAAATGTTCATAACGGCTGCACTCGAAGTTTGGGGAGAGTGTGTCTTCAGCTAGTGAAGCTCCGGGTTCTTCCCTACTAGTTCGAGGAAATACACTCCCTCGCAAATACATTAGTACAAAATTATTTGTGTCTGTATCAATTCTCTACTTTGTATCAATGTGATATTAAAATTAGAAAATTGACATTCATGTGGCGGTTTTCCATGTAATAAACAGGTAATTATACACATTTTTATCATCACGAAATATCTGGGTGATAATAGAGTTCTCTAGTGGCAAATTGACGTAACTTAGCGGGCCCCTTGCCTAGGATTCGAACATTTGGCGAGTCCTGGCGAGGAAAAATTAAACCTTTTAGATTTATTGATAATCGTAAGGTAGTATTATGAGCTTCTGATGGAAATGCATCAATTCCTGTTTAATTTTTTTTAATTGTTGTGGTTTATTAAATCGATACAGATTTCATAATCATTAGCAATGAAAATTGCTGGCTTATGAGATACGCAGAGAGGTTTTTCTATCCAAACGTCATCTTTAATGTGTTAAGGAAAATATTGCAACAAAATTTCTTTCAAGCCATTAAAATGTGCTAAAACCAATTTTGAAATAGCTTCACCCATTCTTTTATTCAAATCTGTCACACATTCATTTAAAATGGTAAAACAATCAATGTCATTTTTTTAACTGAAGAAATACAAATTGATTTTTTTTCAAACGACTTTGTTTACTCATGTCTGAAAATTTGTCTTCCCTTGTAAAGATAAGTTGAGTTCATTGCTGTTGTGTCCAAGTAATGGTCATATGATTCAGCTAAGATATTTATTGATGTCCGCAGTCATAGGATACACAGGTACTGTTTAACACAAAGCACAAAATTCTGCCGGAGAACAATCAGCCTGAAGATATGAGCTGCAAGCAGGATCCTAAGAACAGCGTTTTTACAAGTGTGAATGCAAAGAAGATCACTTCAATAAAAAATACACCTATTGTTGAAGCAGAATTAATCTCATTGGAGCTTATAAAAAAACAAGATTTCATTGTCGTGAAGAATTTCAATTGCCTCGCCAATAATAAGTTCAATCAAGAAATAATTCACACTATTTATAATGTGAATGTTAAATAAATTTTTCAATATGAAAAATGAGCATAAAACACATTTTATAAGTTACAATACGTATTTTTTATTCTTCTTCTCGTTGCTCGTAAAAAGGCAGCCCTAAAAATATACAATAAAAAAGAAACAAATGAAATACCATCTTATTCGACTGTCAAGGTCGAGCTACCGCCGCGCTCTCTGACGCAGGAATGATGAAATATTTCCTTCGAAAGCTAAAAATCTTGATACCGGTCACTGGCGCGCCCTGGTGGCGTAAGTTTAAACTATCCTTTTGCGAACGAATGACACCTTGGATAATTTCGCTGTTTTCATCACGGCTCCTAGCCGAAAACACTGAAAAATATACTGTATCTTCAAGGCGGGAATGTTAATTTTGCAGAACTGCGCCGGCGCAACACGCCCTGGTTAGCAAGAGTTGGCTGAACGTCTCAGGTGTACGTAATCTGTTACCTGCATGATCATTTCGAAACAGGTACAGTATACCAAGTTGTCATCCGTGATATTCGCGCAGTCGTCAGGGCTGCCGCCGCTTTGTTCACACGGGACACTCCTCACCAGGGCTCTTGCTTTATAGAGCTGCGCCAGCCACCGCCGCCACTCCACTGCTTCTCCATTGGCCGGGGCTATGGCGCCAGACGCCTGCTGAGGCGTGGAGCGCGCGGGCGGGCAACCTCTCGCGCTTTTTGATGCTACGCAACTCCCTCCCCGCCCGAGGTTATAATAACGTTGAAAACGCTGCAGGTGTTTACATCGCCAGATGCGAGGTTGAGTGCCAGCTTTTGAAGGGTCGTCTGATGTTGACTGCCATCCCCGCGGGAGGCCTTGGAGGGGCGTTGTTCGAAGGGCTCGATCTGTTGCGTAACCTCGGGCTCCATTGTATATGATGATTGCTGTACCGAGGCTGGAATGTAATGTTCTATAACAGGAATCTATGATATGTGGCTGCAGGGGAGACGTCCTTGGCGGGAGATACCTTTGTCGATTCCCGGCCAATAACAGTATCTCCTTGCTCGCTGTTTAGTTGCCACGATACCCCATGTCCTTCATGCAGGCTATCAAGTACGCGCGTGGGGAGCGTGGAATCATAACTCGTGTTTTTTTCCCGGAAGCCAGTAAAAGTACTCCGTTTAAGACCGACAGACGGTCGTGGAACTTGGTCCATTTACCACACACTGATATCATTTCCAACCGTTCTGGATCAACTCTCGGAGTTGTCTAAATTCCGGGTCTGTCTGTTTGTTGGGGAATTTCATTCGCCTTTACCCCAAACAAATGTAGGAGTTTCTCTTCAACATCAATTTGCAGACAAGCTAGTTCGTCTGCGTCGAATAGGAGGTCCGGACCGCCGGGTAGGCGCGACAAGGTGTCTGCGTTAGCATATTCTGATGTCCGACAAAACCGGATATCGTAGTGATAATCAGTCAGCGCTGGAGCATGCTTACTTTGTTCATCGAGGTCTTCCTGCCGGTACTGTAAAGGGAAACGAGGGGCTTGTGATTTGTGGTGATGTGAAATTATCGGCCTTACAAGTATTCGTGAGACTTCCTTACCCCAAATATTACTGCCAAAGCTTTTCTATTTGTGAATATCGGCGCTGGAGAACGCTGAGGGTTTTTGAGGCGAAAGTTATTGGTACTTGTCTGCCGTAGATCTTCAGGGATAATACTGCTCCAATACCGTAATCCGACGCGACAACCGCTAGTATCGTGAGCCGATCTGCTTGAAAATGGTTGAGTTTAACCACTTAAGTTTACTCTTCAAGCTTTCAAACGCCTGCTGGTATTCTGGTGACCATTTCCATGTAGCACCTCGCTTCTGGAGCTGCAATAGAGGCGAAATTTCCGATAAACTTATGGTAGTAGTTGATTTTACCTAAAAACGATTGGAGTTGTATCGAGTCTTCAGGTACTGGCAGACTCTGTATTGCTTCAGTGTTCGCTTCGGTGGGGCGAATGCTTTATTTATCTACAATGTGCCATAAGTAGGCAATTTCTGAATTAAAAAACACACACTTGTCTTTATATACTTTAAATCTCCATTCCTGCAGGCAAGAGGGAAGAGTTCCTAAATTATACTGTGGTATGCGTACTACTAATTGTATTTGCCGCCGTCGCAGCAACGATCGGGTCAGCTCGGGCTGCCCCGGCCAACGTCGTGCCGGGCGCGCTCAAGCAGAGCGAGCGAAGGAGGAGCCCCTCCTTCCCCACCAAACGGCCTGCTCAGAGAACGCTCCGCGCATGGCCACCGCCGCCATCCGGCCAGCAGGTCGCCGCCACCACCGCCTCCAGGGCGGTGGATATATAAGGGCGGCGGAAAGGCACCACAGACGAAGAGTGAAGCGGAGTGAGCAGAGAGAGTTACGAGTTACCACGACCTACAACCTTATCAACGACAACAACCACGCTGTTATAGACTTTGGATCTCTCTCACTGGACACCGGAATACTGGACTGCTAGAACTCTTGGATAACGACGCGGCTACGCTTTTGGTATTTTCTGTAGTCCGCTTGGCCCGGACATAATTGTTCACTGTAACAATTACTGCAATAAAACCAGTTGTTGAGTTTTAACTTGTTCTTGTTGATTCGTTTCCTGACGGGACACAACATATACATGTGCTCAGCTGTAGAGCTACCGGTGACCAAAATGTCGTCCAGATAATTCACACATCCTGGGATTCCCGCTGTAACTTGTTCAAGGCAACGCTGGAAGATGGTCACCGTAGACGCCACTCTGAAGGGAAGTCTGTTGTACGCAAACAGTCCTAGCGGCGGGGTTCACGACTACCAGTTTCTTCGACTCTTCATATAAGGGTAGTTGCAGGTAGGTATCTCAGAGCTCAATTTCAGAAAATTCCACTCCGCTCGACAATCGCTGGAACAAGTCTTCCGACCGAGGAATTTAAAAATTCTCAAATGCTAGTTGTGCGTTGAGGTTGCTTTTGAAATCTACGCAGATGCGGACTCCGTCGTCTTTCTTCGTAACTATTACCAAAGGGGTGGCCCACTGTGCAGTGGTAACTGGTGTCTGGGCTGTCGCGGCTATCTCCACCGGTCGCTCCTCAATAAGTGCAGTAGTCAGGGCTGCCTTCGCTTCTTCACACAGGTCACTCCTCACCAGGGCGCTTACTTTATAGAGCGGCGCCCACCACCGCCGCCGCCTCACTGCTTCTCCATTGGTCCGGGCCCTGGCGCCTGACTCCTGTTGAGGTGTGGCGCGCGCGCGCTTTTCGAAGCGATGCTACAATTGCATTTTGTAAAATATCTGCTAGATAAGCGAGTTTTATTAACCACGCTGGACTTGTTAAAAATTCAATATAATTTTGCATTTCAAAAGAATTTTGTGTTTGAAAGTACACCAATAATTCATGTCGAAGCTCATTAAGTCTTAATCATTCTTTGCCTCTTTCAACATTCCCCTACCCCATTCATTTTTTTGAAAATTTTGACTTTCTTTCACTCAACATCTTTTCTCCCTCGACCTACTTTTCGTTTGTCTTCGTAATTTCAGGAATACTACGCTAAGCGCTAAAATTGGAAATTTCGGAAGAATTCAATGAGTATTAGAAAAACATTCAAAAGGTTAACAAAGAGTAAAGGAGGGGGTTAACGATCTCAAATTCTTTGAACAAATCACAGGTTCTAGCGAGATAAAACTTGTTGATTTTGCTATTCCCAAAATTCCGTGTGTGTAAGACCTCTATTTTGTGTCTGTCTCTACCCATGTTACATGGATGGGATTTTGTATTATAATAGACCTTTTTCAAACAATCAGAAGTGTGTGATATTTAATGTATTTTATTCGCGCTCGAAGTTTTCGCGTGGAAGTGAGTTTATTTCCAACAATCAGCCGTGTAAGCTGTAGTAAAAGTCGTATTTGTGCAGACCAGAGCGCTGGCAGTACGGCTGATGGAGTCGCAGCCTGCCTGGCCGTGGGTTCTCGCTGAGAAGTGAAATGGCGCAGCCCTTGGCTCTCGGTCGAACACATCCCTGCGGTCAGACCCGACCCTTTTCCACGGGTAGAGCTCGTCCCCGCGTTCAGTGGCTAAAAAAGGAAGAATTGGCACCGATGGTGGCTCTGGCGAAGGTGCATTTCTTCATTAATATAGTGTAACAAAATGGGAGGATAATAGTGTAGTGGTCAACACTCACCTGAAAAAAATATGCCCTGGCTAGCTCATGCCAATTTAATTTAATAAGTAGGTTCGTAATTATTTATCCAAGTGAAATACACACACTGGGGTTCCTTATCACAAGGAAAACGCATTAAATAACTTGACTTCATTATTTATTTACACTTGTAGATATTTTACCTATAATTAACATGCTTCACTGCCCCCAAAATCACACGTTATTCCTCAAAGTATTAAAACATTGATACACTCTTTACAAAGAAACCCTTAAGGAATTTAACAATACCAAATGATTACACAGTATTAATTGAAATTTAGAACAGAAGACCATTAACATCGCTCATCTTCTTTCAACCCTTTCTATTTAATTGACAATCACAAAAACAAAAGTTCTGAGCATGGGCCTTCACTCATTTCGGTCGAAGTTCTGAATATTCTCGCTGCTGCTTAAAATACTAACGTTGGTCGCATCCAACATAGACTGCTCTGTACATCTGTCGAAAAGGTAATTGCTACAATGCAGGCGCAGGTTGGAATGCCATTGACAACCTTTGGCCCGAACGATGACCCCGGACACCTCTCACCTGGTAATTCATTCATCGGCGGTAGCCCAGTCGTTCTGCGGTCTCCTCGCCCTTCAGAAGTTCCCGCTCATTCTCGGAATTGCTGTGCTTCACCATAGCCTCGAGAGTTCGTTGACGTCAATGTCCTTCGTAACTTGCCGAGATGCGATTTAAATGCCGAATGCCGTCACTCATCAGCGAACAAAGTAGCACGTCGCGTTTCCTACTCGACCTCGGAGAATTTAGAACTGTAGAAGTTTTATCAACTTCATACAATTTAAATGAGTTTCAAGTTGTCACTTAATAACAACTTGAACTTAAAAACATTAAGACCTGATGGTCTAAAATTTCAAAGTCCGACATCTAATGGAGTACTCATTAGGGAAATGGAGCAGTAACACGAATATTCTGCTAAGAGTAATACACGAATGATAGAAAATTGTCGAATAAAAATCTCAGAATGCTCGAATGATTGAAAATAAAAGAATGAATGATTGATCGCGGAGCGTCTCTGCGCGAGAATAAATTGACT
>NNCF01129008.1:15490-83355 GCA_002313205.1 Laupala kohalensis
AACCGTTTTCTGAGTGATCTTAACCAGACTGTTTTTAACAACAAAAGGATACTGACTTTATGCAATTTTCTAAATTTCAATGGTCACACCCGTCCCTTTAAAGGTTCCTTTCTTCTACGTTTCGGCAACGCTCGCCAACCGTCTCGAGGCCGCTGGTCGCTATCCTTTGATAGGCTACGAGCTAAGGATGCGCCCGCTCTCTTTTGTAGTCCCTTTAACTCATAAAATCTCTGTCTCTCTCTTCTGCCACGGTCTGCGTCTTTCTTACCGCTGCGCGTTTGAACTAGTATCCATCGCAACCGACGCTGACCTTTTAAATATATCGAGTAATTTTCCGTTGTTTACCAGTTTCACTCTCAACGATTTCATTTAAAATATACTCGCCATTTTCTAACTCCCAACTGCTTTTGACCAAAATAAGTGCGTAGTACGCCGGCACTTTGTCTTCGCTACGTTTTATGATCTTCTCTTGGAACAAGGAAGCCCTGCGCCGACTCCAACGGCTAAGAGCCTTCTACACCCCCACCCCTACAGTTTCACGTCAACGGTTGCGGTACTCTTCCGCTTCTTCACGAACATTCGGATCTTTTATAACTTTGTTATGTCGATTAATAATCGAGAATTAATCAAATCTTACTATGGTAAAAAGAGAGACCGGAGATAAATTGTCCTACATTTGTATCTTGAGAGTTTCTTTGGTTCGGAGTCGTTAGGTTAAGGTAACCTAATCTTCTTGCCACCCTTTCCAAAAGGGTATCGTTCGATTGGGTCACGCGGTCATTTTCTTAATTACTTTTCCTCTTGAAGAGGATCTCGACTTGGAAAACTGTAAACTGTTAAGGCATTAATTAACTCGGGCACAAGCAAAGATAAAGTTGACCGCGGAACCCAATGGACCGACGTTATTTGTTTTCGGTGCTAAACTACAGGGTTTCTAAACTCGCGTCTTACATAAAATGAAGCATTCCTAACACTGGGGGACGCAAGAAAGACTGAAGTGGCAATGTTCAGTGAGAACCTGCCTAGCGCGCCTCACTGATCGTCATCTCATATCAATCTTTCGCTGACAAATTGATGTTCTGTCAGCGGGTTAACGAAGGGCTAAATTATATGTCTTATTCTTGAGAGAGTTCGCGTGTATTTTGTCTGTCTCGAAAAGTGTGGAAGTAAAATCTGAAATTATTTACTTTTATATTTCTAGGAGAAATGAAAATATTTTAAAATAAAATTGTTGTTCCAAGATTCCCTTCCGCGGGTTCAAACCCACAATATACGAGTACATTTCAAAAACAGTTCGCCCATTTCGAAAACAATCCTACTCCATTTCTACAGAAAAGTTAAACGGTGGACGCCCTACACCAGGATATGAATTTAATCAAATCTCTGACCAACATCCAGACACTCTTCCTCCAAATATAGAAAAGATTAAGAAAACAATTAAATATCTCAAAGAACAAGACACCCGGGGAAGATTCAATAATAGTCGAACTTCGGAAACAGGCAAATGACAAATCTACTAACAAACTGACGGAAATTATTCAGAATATTTGGACAACAGAAAAGATTCCTCCAGATTGGACAACTGCTCTGAATCATCCTCTATATAACTTATGTAAATAACCATCGAGGCGTTTCACTTCTACCAATTATATACAAAATACTGTCTAAAGCAATATTAACTCGAGCAGAGCGACAGCTTGATCCACAATTTGGTGAATTTGCCGACGAGACGCCAACAATGGTGAAACGCAACCGACAATTTTCATCTTATCGCTTCCGGCGCTCATTCCAAGAATATACACAGATTCCATTTTTTAAACAAGCAAACAATATTTTAAAATTATTTATAAAACTTAAGTAAATACAACACCAACCAGCTATATTTTGTTTAATGTCGAAACAGATACTAACTACAATGTTGACAATCTATGGAAATTTTGAGTTAACGCCATTACCACTCAAAATTTTGCATGTTCACTGTGACGTCGAGGAGTTTTAACGGCGCCAGCAGAAGATTTTAAAACTACTACATGATAAAAGTGTAATTTTGTGCTATTTTTCCTCGTCAGGATTTGTACATTTTGTGAGGTTGGTGGACGTGTGTCGTGTGCCCGCAGCGCATTTTCCGGGAGCGTGTCCTAAATATAGCAGCCACGCGGTCGCATGGAACCGACGCGGCGGCCAATGGAAAACTTTCTGAAACGCCCGACGCGAAAATCTGGCAACCTGTGAGGCATTGTCACCGGATGATATAAAAGAGTGGGAGTGGGAGTTTCATCTTTGAATATTCAATGTCTCGGTGTTTTCGCTAACATTCCAATGTGTATATGTTGTAAATAGTAATATTTGTAATAAGTTACTAATGCATATAGTCTCAAGTTCTAATACTTTTCTAGTTTTCGAGGGTAAAACTAGTGGTGGCAGCGAAGATGACTCGTTAGCTAAGAATTAACTCAATTAGTTATCAGAAAGAACTCCGCCTGCAGTGCTTGGGGGTGGGGGATCGAGTAGTCTCCCAGTGCTTTTGCCGGTCCCAAGCCCGGATGAAGGAGGAGGATTAGGGTGTCAGACCATCGACCTGTCCCCTGTGAAAAAGCCCACTGCTAAAAATCCCAACAATCTGCTTCGGAAAAGTATCAAGGACAGACAACGAATCATGCTAAGAAATAAGGTTGTGAATATTGGTACTTGGAATGTTCTTACCCTACTGCAACCAGGAAAAATGAATAAATTAACCGAACAGGTCGACAAATTTAAACTGGATGTTGTTGCATTGCAGTAAATAAGATGGAAGGAAAATGGAGTTATTAATAAGAAAGAATTTACTCGGTATTACCACACCAGGTCAAGCGGGTACAGGTTTTTTTTGTAAAAAAAAACATCTTCAAAAACATGTCATCGATTTTGTTCCTCGTAATGAAAGAAAGTGTAAATTACGTATTAAAGGAAAATATTACATATCATTAATCAGTGTACATGACCCCACGGAAGAGGAAGAAATAGAATATAAAGAGGAGTTTTATGAAGATCTGCAACAGGTACTAGAAAATGTTCCCAGAAGTGACACTATTTTAATTCTAGGAGATCTGAACGCGCAATTAGGGAAGGAAAAGACCTATAGAAAAGTAACTGGCTGGCACACTTTGCATGAGATATCAAACAACAATGGAGAACTCCTATGTGGATTTGTATTATAACATAACTTCACGATAATGAGCACACAATTCCAGCATAAGAGAATTCACATAGGAACATGGAATGCTCCCAGACAAACAGTGGTGAACCAAATTGATCACGCCTTGATCAACAGCATCAAAGAAGACCTCATAAGTGATGTAAGAGGCCTAAGAGGTCCAAATATTGATTCAGATTACTATTTAGTGCGTACAGTTCTTCACCTAAATCTTCCTGCGGTATATAAGAAGAAAGTACCGTATGTAAGCAATTGGAATAAAGCCAGCTTGTCTAATCCCGCAAATCTCAAGGAATATCGCTCAGAATTCTACAGGAAACTTAAAGATCTCCCTGTTGCAGAATATGTAAATGGAGAATGGAATAACATTAAAAAACAGTTAATGATANAAGATCTCCCTGTTGCAGAATATGTAAATGGAGAATGGAATAACATTAAAAAACAGTTAATGATATTGCTATTAAAACAATTGGGAAGCAAAAACCTGTTAGGAGTGAATGGCGAGACAATGAATGCAGACAAATAATACAGGAGAAAAATGAGACAAGATCTAGATACAAGCTAAAACTAGAGCTACCTATGAGTTGTATAAACTTACGACTGCAGACCAACAAAATCTGTAAAGCAAAGAAGAGAGATTGGATACATAATAAAATCAATCAAGTGAAAGAGCGCCACAGAGTAAGAGAGACAAGGAATTTTTTTAAGGAAGTCAAGGAACTGCAAAAGAAAAAACTTATGTGTGCCTACCCTAAGTAAGGAAGAAGAAGGAAATATTATCTTTCAAAAACCTGCAGTACTAGAAAGATGGAAAGATTATTTTAAAAATTTAAACATAACAACTGCAGATACACAAGATGTTTTACCCCACTGCCCAGAAGGATTATTAGAACGAGCATGAACTGGAACTTCCCTCATATAACGAAGTATTTTATATAATTCGGAATTTAAAATCTGGTAAAGCTGCCGGTTCAGACAATATTTCCCCAGAGCTCATAAAAAGCGGAGACAGGACACTTGGTCAAAGATTATATGGATTAATCCTAAATATATGGGAAAAGGAACAAATACTAATTAAATGGAATGAAAGGATCATATGCCCAATGTTTAAGAAAGGTGATAGGCTGGACCACTGGGCTTTGAAAACTATAGGCCAATCACTCTGTTGAACATATCCTGCAAGATTTTTGCAATCTTGGTGAATAAGAGGTTTACCGACATTGTTGAATGTCAACTTGATGAGACCCAGATAGGATTTAGACCAAATAAATCAACAATAGATAACATTTTTATAATCAGACAAATGTTTGAAAAATGCCATGAATATAGCATTGACCTCTACAATATTTTTGTGGACTATACTAGAGCCTTTGACTCAATTAAAAGAGACAAAATACCCGATTGCCTATATCTAAATAAAGTTCCACCTAAGCTTGTACGACTAATTATGCTAACATTAACAAATAACAAAGCAAGAATAAAAGTTAATGAGTTCAGCGACCAGTTTGATGTTGGTGTCAAGCCAGGGGATCCTCTATCTGCAACCGTCTTTAACATAGTAATAGACACAGTTTTGAAACAAATAGACTCAAGAGGGAACATTTCCACACGTTTAAAGCAAATCATAGCATAAGCAGATGCATTAATAACAGCAAGGACCAAACAGTCATTAATAGAAACTTACCATCAGCTCGATTAATTATCTGCACCTCTCGNAATTAATAGAAACTTATCATCAGCTCGATTAATTATCTGCACCTCTCGGCCTTGTAGTAAATGAAAAGAAATCGAAATTTCTGCAAGGACTGAAAGTGAACAGTGAACTACTTGGGGTCATGGCATTTTACAACAACTCTATGCCTGGGGATTTAGAGGACGTCTTCCTCTGATGCTCATGTCCTTTTTGGATCAACGTTCTTTCCGCTATAGAATTGGAAGAGACACCTCGGATCTCCTTCTTCAAGAGAACGGTGTTCCTCAGGGCTCAGTCTTGAGTGTCACCTTATTTGCAGTGGCCATAAACAGCATAACGTCTGCTGTAAAGAATCCCGTTTTACACTCTCTTTTTGTCGATGACTTTGCTATCTTTTGTTCATCACAGAGTGTCACAGGTGCGGAGCGACAAATCCAACTCGTCCTTAATAGATTATACCACTGGTCGAAAACGACAGGTTTTCGTTTCTCTGCTGAGAAAACACGCTGTGTTCTTTTCAGTAGGAGACCAAGCCTTCTGGCAGAACCTCACCTCGCCCTGGGAAACAACGTTCTCAAATTCTATCCTTTTGTGAAATTCCTAGGTCTGATTTTTGATCAGAGATTGAATTGGATTGAACATCTAACAGACCTAAGAGCAAGAACATTAAAATCTCTGAATTTATTGAAGTGCCTCAGTAGCAGGGAATGGGGCGCTGATCGCTACTCCCTGCACCAGTTTTATCGAGCATTCATAAGATCTCGGCTCGATTATGGCTGCGTTGTATATAGCTCTGCTCGTGCAAGCTATTTAAAGAAGTTGGATAGTGTCCACCATGCCGGAATTCGACTAGTTACGGGAGCATACCGCACTAGTCCCATTCCGAGTTTGTATGTCGAGAGTGGCGAACCATCTCTTTCCCTCCGGCGGCAAATCCTCATGCTACGACACTTTTGCCACTTGCAAACTTTACCCGACAATCTGGTACACAACGCGGTTTTTCATCCATCCTCTTCTTCCATCCGTTTCTACAACAACAGACTGAGAGCAACCAAACCTTTTGGATATCGCTCCAAACAAATTTTGGAAACCTTAAATATACGCACACCTAATGTCTTACATCAAGGTTTTAGTAAGTCTCCCCCTTGGGCTTTGCACAAGCCGAAGATTATTTTCGATCTTCTGCATCATGACAAGAAGAACACTCCAGCTCCGATGTTGAGGGTATACTTTCAGCTAATCCTCTACAAACACCGGGACCGTATCCCCGTGTTTACCGACGGGTCAAAGCAGGCTGATGGTGTCGGCTGCTCCGTGGTATTTCCCCGTGGGACCAGTGGCTACCGTCTAGGCGACTTGTGCAGCGTTTACACTGCTGAGTCCTACGCCATATTTCGAGCATTGCGAACTACAAAGTGCTCCGGCGGATCACATTTCCTGATTTGTTCTGATTCGCTGAGTGCCCTCCAAGCAATCCAGAACATGTATCCAGCTGATAAGCTGATCCAGAACATCCAGGATGTACTTTTCTCACTGCAAAGTGATGGAAAGAACATAATGTTTTGCTGGGTTCCCGGACACGTGGGTATCAGAGGAAATGAGAAAGCAGACGATTCCGCAAAGGCGGCATGCCTCAGGAATCGCGTGGATTTCTCCACGATTCCAAAACGAGATCTCCTAAATTCCGTCAAGATGAGGATTCTGAGTGAATGGAGCAATGAGTGGTTAGCTGTTGAAAGGAATAAGCTCCGACTTATCAAATCTTCTGTTAAGTCATGGAGCAGTTCCTGTAGGCCAGCCCGGCGCGACGAGGTCTTGCTGACCCGCCTGCGCATAGGACATTGTCCTCTCACTCATAGGTATCTCTTACTACTTGATGATGAACCCGTTTGTGAGGAGTGTAGCTGTTCTCTGACAGTGCGTCACCTACTAACTGATTGCAGAAGATACTCAAGTATACGGAGACAAATTGGTCTGGCTGCAGATTTACCAACAATTCTCGGAAATGTAACGGTTAATGTTAACAAAGTATTGAATTTTATGAGTAGATCGGGGCTCCTCCCACAAGTTCTCGGGAGGGTTTAAAAATTTTCATTCCCTTTTTCATCTTTACTGTCTTCTTTGTTTCCATCGTTCGTTTCTGTAATTCGAAAATATAATATTTAAAAAATTGTTTTCCCTTTTTTTGTGATATAATGTATTTTTATTCTGTTTTCTTTTCTTTCATCTTTCTATTTAGATATTTGTTGATTTCGTGAGGGTTTTTTAGTGGGTATGGTCGAGATATTCGGCGAGTCCCACACGGGGAAGAGTCACTATGGCTCTTCTCTATGGTGCGTAACTGCATTTTTCCCTACTTGCATGGGCTCTAATGACCCTTGATGTTGACGAGCCCTAAAGCCCCACAAAAAAAAAAGAAAAAAAAAGAAAAGAAAGTGAACAACACTCAAATAGAAGCAGTTAACTCATTCAAAATTATTGGATCAATGGTTAATGGTATGAATGAGATTGACGAAATAAAAGAAAGAATCGCTTTGGACAATAAGGCATATTTTACGAATGCAACACTATTTAAGAGCAAACTAGTAACCAAAACCATAAAATTAAAACTATATTGGACAATTATAAGGCCCATAGTAACATATGGTAATGAAACACGGGTATTAAAAGATGCAAATAAGGAAAAACTTGCAGTATTTCAAAGGAAAATACTCAGGAAGATATTTGATCCTACAAGAGAAGAAAGTGGCTTTTGGAGAATTAATACAAATGCAGAATTAAAGAAACTAATTCATAATAGAAATAAAATAAATTGCATTAAATCTCAAAGATCGAGCTGGTTTGGCCATCTCTGCAGAATGGGGGAACAAAGAACTGTTAAGAAGGTATGGGAATGGAAACCATTAGGTGTTAGACTTCAAGGAAGACCGAAGAAGAAATGGTCTGAGGACGTTTACAATGTTTTACGTAGAATGAAAGTGGCTTGGAGAAAGAAGGTCAAAGATAGGAAGCAGATGTTGAGAACAAAACTCTCCCATCAGAGTTGTAGAGTCTGGTGAAGAAGTTATCGGAAAGTAATTGAATTAAAGCCATCGTAGGGTAAGTGTAGCGTTTCGGAGGAAAAGTTGCAGTGAGGTATCTGCGCGGTAAATCGGAAAGCTACGCCACGTTACATTCACTAAAAAAAGAAAACTTTATCACAATGAAATTCGGGACGTTCCCGACCACAACCAAAACTGACTATAAGATAGGTGGTGTTGCACTACAAGGTGTATTTCTTTTTTTGTAAATGACCACTTGAGCGTCCTTGAAGAGTAAATAAATTTCGGTGATCGAAGAGAGTGATGTATTTTTTAAATGAAAATATTTTTGGCGTCCCCATCTTTCAGCGTTCCCCATAATTTTGCGCCCTTCATCCTCCCCTCCACAGATCCGGTCCCAGCATTGTAAAACACTAGTTGACGGGGCAACAGCGGGCTCCGAATGAGATCATGCGAGCATCGAAAACGCTGCGTCGAAAGCTACAATACAACGACCAATTGAATTAAACAGGACACTTTAACGGAGTGGGACAAGCATGGGTGGGTCTATGGGGCACTGAGGGACGCTGAACCCCCAGGTTCTTGACAGCTACAGATTCAAATCTACAGAACGTGAGCACTGCGATTTCCTCGTGCATGAGATCAATGATAGGCGAGCGTTTGAGATTGATTTTGTAAATAAACCCAAGCTTCTAAAATCCTGTACCACTAAATAATTAAACAATTTGCGACTGAAAAATCAAGAAACAAATGTTATTTAACTAAAATCGCACCTAAGCGTATTTATTATCTCCTTTCTTCGAGTTTATTTATTTCAATTTTTAAATTGTTTTTCGTAGTAATTCTAACTAGCATGTACAAAAATACTGTCCTGAATGGGACCCCATCGCTATAATAACAGAGGGTAATGCGAACTATCAAGAAGGGACCTCTGGCCCCTCAAGTGGTTGCTCATCAGTTCCGGGTGGGACCAAAAAAAGTTTTTAGCTTTTCACATTCATGTCCAAATTCATATAGCTGTGACTACTGAAAAGCGAACCCTCCTTTCTCTATCCACCTCCTCCTAGTATCAATAACTCTAACTATTACTAATTACTTTGCTAACCTCTCCACGTGGGTCAAGTTGTTGGTATACCCAGCTAAATGGCCCACCTACTAACAATAGCCTACCACCTACCACTCCATGTAAGTAAGCTTCAATAGCATGTTTACAATTACTACAATAAAAAAAAGAAGAAGGGACCGTCCATAATTTACGTAACACACCCTAGGAGATGGAGGAGGCGCTTTTTGGTATTGTTACATGGTGTTACGGCAGGGGTGATAGCGATAATAGTCCTAGTGTTAAACGCCAAATTTTATAGTTTTTCTCATTTTCTAACAATATAGTAAGTGTATGATAAATTTGTCTCCACATTTTTCAAAATGCAACAAAATCCTTTCTTAATGAGTCTGCTGTAAGAAAAACTTCTGCTAAAGCAGGCAGTAATTTGACAAATTGTTAGAGTGAGAGCATTTTTGGCAAATGCTTTGTTTTCAATTATATGACAAATTAATAAAATATGATAGATGTGAATTTATTGACCGGATGTGTAATTAATGACTGGATAATTTTATAGGAATGCAGGTCTGTTCTTTCATTTTTTTTCTGTTTTGTATTTCTTTGAGAATTCACAGCAAATGTGTCTCACTGAATGCTTGTATTTTGTAGGTGGTAGCAGAGGGGATGATCTACCCCTGGCCACATCATGTTAGGGGCGTCCAAATTGGTCACCAAATATTATTTTAACTCTTGAATTAGATCATAAATATTATCCAAAACATTTGTAAAACCCCACACTAAGTAATAGTTGAGTTTGTTAATAAGTATAACTCAAATTTCTATTCTTCTTAATAAGTATAACTCAAATTTCTATTCTTCTTAATAAGTATAACTCAAATTTCTATTCTTCTTAATAAGTATAACTCAAATTTCTATTCTTCTTAATAAGTATAACTCAAATTTCTATTCTTCTTAATAAGTATAACTCAAATTTCTATTCTTCTTAATAAGTATAACTCAAATTTCTATTCTTCTTAATAAGTATAACTCAAATTTCTATTCTTCTTAATAAGTATAACTCAAATTTCTATTCTTCTTAATAAGTATAACTCAAATTTCTATTCTTCTTAATAAGTATAACTCAAATTTCTATTCTTCTTAATAAGTATAACTCAAATTTCTATTCTTCTTAATAAGTATAACTCAAATTTCTATTCTTCTTAATAAGTATAACTCAAATTTCTATTCTTCTTAATAAGTATAACTCAAATTTCTATTCTTCTTAATAAGTATAACTCAAATTTCTATTCTTCTTAATAAGTATAACTCAAATTTCTATTCTTCTTAATAAGTATAACTCAAATTTCTATTCTTCTTAATAAGTATAACTCAAATTTCTATTCTTCTTAATAAGTATAACTCAAATTTCTATTCTTCTTAATACATTAGAGCTTTGGCCATGCATTAGTCGGCATGCAAATGTGTGTGTATGGGGGCCTAAGAAACTGCTCCCACCCCGGGTCTCATGAGGTGTAGGTACACCACTGCTTGTGCCTATGTATTTGTTTGTTCATTTTGTTTTTATTAAATATGCATATAGATATTTGAAGGTGATTTTACTATTGGAAAAATGACCATGTTTATTGTATCTTCAGTACATAATTCAGAGGATAAATTAAGTCATCTCATACATGTGAACTTGAATAATATCACTTTTAAATTGGCATATTTATTCAGTATTGATTCTTCAGTGGGTGACAGTACACTTCAAACTTGTATATTCAACTATGATTGCACAACAAAACTAAACATAACATATCCTACAAGTCTATCTGTTAAGCAATAAAATAAATTTAGAACTATTTATAAGAGACTCCAATTATTTTATACGGTCACATTGAGTTTTAGCTTGTACACTCACATGTTAAATTTAAGTTTACATCCCTAGGCTCCTAGAGATACCTACTTCAACTCTAATAATATTTCAGTTTTAATGTGATTACTTGCTTTTCTGTGTTATAGTAGTTGTTTCTTGCCATGTTATCAATTAATTTTCTGTTTTTGTTAAAGGGCTGCTAGTCAGGCATGTAGACTTCCTCATCTGGATATTAATGATCCATCAATAATGAAATTTGTCAAAGAACAAGGTCCATTCATATGTGATAAAGTACAAGATTGGGTTCAAATGAATGGCAGCACTGCACGTATCACTGATGAAGCTCGGAAGAACTTCGGGTACATTGAATGTGGTTTTACAGGTAAAATATGTCAGGAAAGTAATGAACTATGATAAAAAGACTCCAGATTGCTAATCTAGTTCTTAAGTGAGGGTAATGTATGTTCCATGTCACAATGTCATCTGCCACTTAAAAAGAAATTGGATACATACTGTGAATCCAATAATTCTTTTTTAATAACTTGGATGAAATAGTCACATATTTGACAGATAAATCATTACTTAGATAAAGCAACTGTTTTCTATGTCAGTATAAAATGTCATATAGAAAATGGGGATGGATTGGATAGGATGGGAGTTACAATCACAAATAATAAGGAAAATTAGTAAAAAAAAATCAGGTTTACTAATAAATTTTAATTGGCATGAGCAGAGTATCTTTCACTGTATATTTTAAAAGGTTGGTTTCATTTAATCTAGCCTTTTACTGAAACTACTTTAACCACTTAAGTATATTTTCAATGCCTCTTTGTCCATTTTATGGAGCAGAAAGAGTAAGGGACAGTTGATGGATGCAAAACAAGGAAGTGCTACCAGAATTAGGTTCTGAATTTATAACAAATGAGAATAAATTTGAGATTTTCAGGAATACATAGATAGTATTAAGGAAATTAAAAACTGAATGAAAAGCTAGAAAGTTGAATATTAGTATCATGCCCACCTTTGTCAGGTTTGGGACAGGCACCTAAAAAAGATTGGAAATAATGTATGTAAAGAAAATGTCATGGAATGCTGAAAGATTGGAAAAGTATATAAAATCAAATAAATGGAAGAAAAAAATCTTTGTGTTGTGTAAAATAGATTATAGTAAAGTGAAGTCTTTACTTAAGAAAGAAAGAAAGAAAGAAATTTAGGAACAAATTACCAGTTTTCTAATAAATTGCCCTGTGATACCTATTTCTATATTTTATTTAAAAATAATTATTTTAATACACAGTTACTCTTTCTTATTATATATTATAGGAATATTTCTTATAATCTTGATCTTGATTCTGTTGGGTATATTTCTTCACTTCCATTACCATAATAGTAGCTTCTTAAGTGATACTGACAAGTATTTCTCCAGGTTTCCATTGGGTTCATTTTTCAAATTGTTTAGACAGTCCCTTGCTAGCTTCCAGAGTGTAGAATAGCGTATTGTTGTTCTTATGACTTTTACAATTTTTTACGAGTTTTTGTATTACAAAATTATAATTTATACTTATTTTGTGATATAATTTGAACTTATTATTCAATCTTTGCAGATATATTCCGTGGGAGTGATTATTCTATTTATGATGGTGTTACAACACAGACTCATACTGAATATAATTTGGAGGAAACAGATTTTGTGAGAGTGAATTGCAAATCTGAGAAAGGGAATACGTAAGTCTAGTCCATTGATATATGTATGTATAATTTTCTCATTGTGATAGTGCATTTCTAAAACCATCTCTTTATCAACTATTGCAAGGTTCCATATACCTTGCAAGTAGACTTGGAAGCATGAGTAGGTTGTCTGTAGGCTTTTAAGTAATGTTAAAAACTTATTTCTCATGAAAATTAATGGTTCTTATTCATCATAATGTCTTGTGAGTAGGATATGCATGTGTGCTTAATTCATTGAAAATTGCCTGTATGCAATGTGCAGCTTAAAATTTCTTAATGATGGTGTTATTTCGACATAGAGAAACATAACATGTATATAATAAAGAAATTAATGATAAAATTAAGTAGGGATTTTAGAATAGAAATTGGGACATAAAAATAATTTTCTTTGAATTTTAACAAGAGGTTAACAAGATTTTCTCTTCTCTGGAAATTAAAAATTTCTAATAGTATTTAAAGATTTTTCTTCAAAATAACTTAAATTTCTACAACAAACATACAGGCATTATATTTATGCTGCAGTATATTCTTTTATTTAATTACTTTTTTGTAGCTGGTTTTAACCTGAAATTTCTAAGCTGCTACATTCTTGATGCCAGCAAAAGCATGCTTTGGGATACTAAAACCCAAATACCTTCCAATTCTAGGGGGCTTATTACTTGCCTGAAGACTCCATGAACTGCACAGATCTCAGTTTCAATGGACATTGGCATTGCATGCTTCCTTGCCAACAGGTGGCACAATGTGATGGCGGGCATCCGGCATGACCAGGACATCCTGGATCAAACTGGCTGGGACAAGGTGCCAGAAGATGGGCTGCACCTTAATGTGCTCATGTGGAGCTTTGACTCCCTCTCTCGCAACATGTTTGCACGCAAGCTGCCCCGCACCATGCGCTACCTACGCAAGACGCTGGGTGCCTTCGAGCTGCAAGGATACAACATTGTGGGCGATGGCACTCCCCAAGCCTTCATCCCCATCCTTACTGGTTAGCAACTGCCAACACCTCTGGTGTTCCACCAAAACAGCAAAGCATGTCTAGCTGTGATGGAAATGCAAATACATAGTATAGAATAATTTATTTCTAATTTCCAGGATTAATTATAATGCACTTCAAAACAACAAACACTGTATTTTCTGTTATTTCTAATATAGAATTGTATCTTGAAATTTGAAAATAAAGCTTTGTATGCCAAATGTAATTTACTAAGAAATTAACAGTAGATAATTTGCTTGATCATTCATTTATTTTATATATCTGTATCATGATAGTACATTTCCATTAGAAGTAGTAGCTTTTTATTACAATATTGCTCATAAATTATTTTATAATATTAGGTTGAAACTGATCAATGTTTTAATTGAACACTACATTGGTTTCTATCTGAATAGCTTCTTTTGTCGGAAGACTTGACTCATAAATTATAACATTCTACTTACATTGTTTCCATTTTAGGTAAAACTGAAATTGAACTTCCAGAAACAAGAAAACGTATGGGATATAAAGCTAAGTACGTGAACATATATCCATTTGCATGGAAAGATTTCAGAGCCAATGGTTATGTAACAGGTATGTAATTTTTAATGATATTTAAGTGAAAATTACAAGGTTGTTTGATTTTGTCACTCTAATTTATTACTTTTGTTATATAGGCTTTGCTGAAGACCAGCCAGATGTTGCAATGTTTAACTATAGATTGAAAGGTTTTGATTCTACACCTACGGATCATTACATGAGATCATTTTATCTAGAGGCTACGCAGGTTTATAAAAAGCACCCAAAGTACTGTTTAGGTTCAATTCCTAGACACAAGGTAGTTTTCTCTCCTTTTCAATGCTAGTGAAGTTAATTGGATTTGTTTTTCATGATTGTTTCTTGTGTTGTAGGTTTTAATGAATTATGTTCATGATTTCTTCAAAGTATATCGAGACAAACCTAAATTTATGTTTGCATTTCATGGTGAACTGTCACATGATTCAGTCAATTTAATTGGGGCAGCTGATGAAGATTTTCAACAATGGTTGCAAATAATGTATGAAGAAGGTCATTTGAATTCAACCCTACTGATTGTAATGTCAGATCATGGACACAGGTTATATAACTTTACAGAGTTTCATATAATGTTCTTTCCACAATTTTGCTTTTGTTTTTCCTAATCTCCTTAAAACTTTCCTACATATTGTTTGTTCAGCAAGTGATGGTATTTTCTTATATAGATTTACTTCTATCCGCAATACTCAACAAGGAAAACAAGAGGAAAGACTTCCTATGTTTTCCTTTGTTCTACCTCAGTGGTTCATTCAAGCTTATCCAGAGACTGTAAAGAATTTACGGTTCAACTCTGAAAGACTTACATCACCTTTTGACGTACATGCTACGTTAATGAATGTACTTCACTTCGAAGGGACTGGCATTGCTAATTTACAAAATCGATCATGCAGCCTATTTAAAGAGGTAATTAAATGACTTTTGTTGTTTATAAATATTCATACTGAGAAAGATTTTTAAATTTCATTTATTTTTCATAAGGTTCTTAAAATGTTACTGCTAATGTTAATCTACATATCAATTAACATTAAATTTTGCAGACTTAATATTAATGGGTAATATTAACTGTATTGTTGTAACAGAAGTCGATGTTATTTGCTCTCAGATTCCTGAATCAAGAACATGTGCAGATGCATTTATTGAACCTCATTGGTGTGCATGTTTAGACTGGCAACCTGTCAGTTTATCTGATAGAACTGTACAACGTGCAGCAACAGCAGTTATTGAGTATATAAACAAGTAAGGTTTGGGTGTAGAAATATTTTCTATGATAGCATTAGTTAGTTCCTTACATTTTGGTCACCTCATGGCTTTTAAGATGTACGAGAAAAGTCATTTATAAAATTACTACAATGTTTATTTCAATTTATTAACTATCTTTTTAATAATAATATAAGTCAGTACATTTTGTCACCAGTTTAAACGAATGGTGTTTCAATCATGTATTCACATTGGAAAATTATTAGTGTAGCTAAAAGATTTGATTCTTTCAAACACCAAAATAAAAATTCATTATGAAAATAAAAATAACAATGATAAATAATAAATTTATCGTCAAAAAAGCAGTTACGAACTGCCTATGACCATGTAGAGGACAATAAACTAATTTACTCTCTGGAAGCAAGCAGAGGACCATCCCATCAATTCTGATTTAATTTTAAGGCAGATTTAACATTTCAGCACACTCCTAACAATAAAAATAGTTTGGTATGTGATACCAACAAATTTGTATTTAATAAAATATAAAAAGTGATTTCAGAAGTATAGATTATTATTGGACTATAGATTATTCAGAAAGTATTGTTTGTAAATTGTAACTAGAAAAGAACACTGATTTCAGGATTTATTATTTCAATAGATGTCTCCCCTAAGCAAGAACCTAGTAAGTCTATATAAACAATGGTCATGACTTTGACTGAGAAATCTTAGAATTAAGGATAAAGAGAAAAACAACAGGAGATCAATAGCAGAAATGGCTTGTATAAAGTAAATAATAGTATTATTTTACTGACAGTCACAGAAAAATTCTGTGATGTATATCTACCAAAACTTTCTAAATATTGCCATCACTGCCTCAAAATCCATCAATGTCAATTGGCATCTCCTTCCAAAATTTTAAAATTTCATTTATTATTTGCCCTCCCTTGTGCATTAATTTGAGATTGCACATAAGATGTGTTTTACAATGATGACAGTGAACGTAAGTGTTTTTAAAGAAATGATTTTGTCTTCAAGTTTTTAATTATGTATTGGGAAGAACTTTAGGAAAAGAACAACAAATTATGATTGGAAAAATATTTTTATGTGGAAACAAATTTTATTAGAAGACAAGAAATCGCTCTTGGAGGTGACTAGGTGTTAGGGACTAGGTTCTCTTAAAAATACAATTTTCAATGATAGATTCATCTGTCATTTCTGTGTTTTGGAGTTTTTTCTTGGAATGATATATTAGTTCTTTAGAATTTTGAAATCTCAGTACTCTAATCTTCAAAAGCAAAATGGTATATTTTTGTGGAAATTTAATTTTAGTTAGATGCTGTAATTGCAAAAATTATTAAAGCTGAAATTTTATCGTCTTGGGTGATGGAACTACAGATACTAGATATATTGACACAATTTTCATTGTGAGAGCAGTATTCGGGGAAAAAAAGAGATGAGAATGTAATTTTGAGGAAAGATTTTTGTACTTTTATATCTGTAATAGGTGCTCAAGGAAAAGGATTTACTTTGTCTGGTGAACATACATAAATCTCTTAAATTTTGGTTAACCACACTGCCAGGTAAAAGATCATATTGAATTATTCTGTACACACTATTTTATGTACTAAATAATTGACGGCTTCATATGTTTGCTCTAGAGAAATTATAAGCAGGAATAGAATAATTGGGCAACAATTTTACAAGGAGACTTAAAGTTATTGATATTTACTAAATTATTTTCTTTAATGACCTTTTTCAGACTAAAAAATAAATTTATATCACAACATTTTGTTACTTGTCTGCAACTTCATTAGGTGATACAGGAGTACTTTAGTATCCTAGTGACATGATTTCATTAAAGTTAATAAATTAATAATATAATTATGACTCTTTGCTCGCTTTTTTCGGGTCTTCGGCCTATTAGTATTTTTCTTTACATAAGTTTCTATACTAAAGAACTTAACAAACTATTGGTCAGTACAATATTTCTAAATTGGAGATCATTCCATTCATGTATTTAATTTTGAGAAATGCTTAGTTCATCACATTTACTTCATTGTATTATTGAAGTGATAAAATACACAATATTATGAGACTAAATTCATTTCTGGTCCATTTCTCATTAGTCAACAAGATGTTTCAAATGTAAAATGACTCGCTTTATAACAATTTCTTGTCCCGAAAATTTTTGAGAATGCCTGGAAATTATTATTGTTTTAGTTTCAAAAGAATAGATATGTTGGTATGATTGTAATGAATTGATTACAAAATAAAGTAAATCGGTGTGATGCATGGAACTGATTTTATTGAATTTTGTATAGTTTGTGGATGGAGTTTGCAGAGTTTCCACTGAAGGATGCTGAAAAAAGGGGTGATGAATTGTTTTGTTGTTTGTGTGGATCTGTCTGATGGATCATATTGTATAGAGCAGGGGTCGACAATCTATGACCCGAGGGTCACCGAGTGACCTATTTGATAATTTCAAGTGACCCACTTTAGTTCCGAAAATAAAGTATAATATATAAAAATAAATTATAAAACAATCTTTTTTTTGTGGGGCTTTAAGGGCTCATCAACAACAAGTTCATTAGAGTCTACATATTAAACAAATAATAATTATTATATCAAAGATAACATTTATAAATAAAGTTCATTCAACTATGTTTGTAATTATTTTCTTAATAAAATATATCTTATTATTTACTAAAAGACTGTTTTAATATGAAAATATCTCTGACCCAAACATCTCTTTAATACTCACATTTTGGTTGATTTTGACCCGCGGCCAAAAGAAGTATGCCGACCCCTGGGATAGAGCATGTTTCTTGCTATAAATGACATATTTGTGTCAATTAAAAATTATTGCATGCAGTTTATGCAGTGGTCCCATGCTAATTGAAAGCTACAGTAACTAATCTTTCTGGTTTTCAATCTGCAATTATAAAAGTATGGAGACAGATGAAGGCAACACAATTATTGATGTTTACGATATCATTAGGGTTATATGTGATTTATATAAATTCAGATCTTATTACTCTGTATTATAAATTAGACATAATAAATGATATAGTCTTTGTATCATTTTACTGGCATCCCCCCCCCATATTATTAACATCATTTGACCATTATTACCCCATTACTTTGGGTCAACCCTACTAGCACCTGCTGTATGTTAAATTAACACTTGGAATTGTCTGGAGTAACTGGACCAGGTACCAGTCAATTTGTCAGGTTATTTTATATGTTGTGGTAAAGTGTGAAATAAAGGTGTAAAATATTGTTCTTCTTGTGCCATATTCTTTCTGTCGTGCTGCTCGCGGGCAACCCCTTAGGCTGGGAGTTGCGAGCGGGCAGTGACAAGGGGGGAGGAAAGGAGTTGGGGGAGGGGAAGGGTTGGGGAATTAGGGTTAGACTGTTCCTAAAGAAACTCAGAGTGCGCATAGAGTAGGACGTGAAATAATCCACACGAGATAGATTAGCCAAACAGATTTATTAGATCACTTTATACCGCAACCTTGACAACGACAAGACAACACAATAACTTGAGACCCTTACTGCTCGCACGCCGGACGAGATCAAAGTGAGTCACTACTCAGCGGGTGGAGACAGACACCCACCCCCTGCACACTGCTACCAACATAACACCACTTCCTATCGTAGAATTGTCCATTTATCCCAACAGCGCATAAGTCGTTTTAATAATCACACTGTACAAGACCAGAGACGCGGAGCAGAGAGGAAGCTGTGATCGGCGGGCGGCATGTTGGGTTGGCTTCCGAGGTCTGGAGCCGGTTCTGACATCGTGGCTAGCGGTCGAGTCGGTGGTTCCCAGGTTCGAGTGGCGGAGTCGAGGGAGGGACGGGGCACCCTCGAGCGTCACATGAATGCAACTTCTACTAGCGGGGTGCCTGCGTCCTCTGTCCTCTATTTGCCCGTCGGTATCTCCAGCTGTCTCTCTATCCCTCGTCCTCTAGCTGTCTCCATATATACTGTATCGTGGGTGCGTCATCATACCCTTCTAACCCAGCTCTCTCTCAGCGTTGCATCGTCTGGCCCAGTTTAAATGCTGACGGTTCAGCCACGCTGGTACCTTAACGACATTTCTCTATCATATAAATTTTATGCTTTGATAAAGCATTTTTAAAATTTGCCCTCCCCAGCTGTCATGTGTTTTCTCCAAAGCCTATACCACATATAATATAAATGAATTTTTCATCTCATCAAAATCATTCACTATTCAGAAATCACCTATTTTCATTGATACCTTCATTTTCATTCAGGGAAACATTAATGGTAAACTTTTGTTTGCTTTTTTTTCCTTCTCTTTATATTTCTGCTTTTTTCTTTGGATCTCTTGCCTAATTTTTCTCCCTTTCTTCTCTCAATTCAAAATTTTCTTTTATTGTAATTATTTCACAATTGTCGACTATCATATTACTCTTCTGTGTTTTTTCGTGTTTTTGTTGTATTTGAAGAGAGAGAAAATCTAACCTTCAAAAACCTAGCGCTTTCATGTTAATTGCTCTGATGTTTATACTTTCCCAGCTCTTGACAACTTGCCTTGTGTTAAGGGTTGTTCAACTCTTGACAACTCTTGTTCTGTTTATAATGTTACTTACCGCATTTTCCAGGTTGTCAATAGTATATGTTGACCGAGCGCCCTTCTGGATTCTTGTAATGTACTTTCGCACAATGATCTGCAACAAAGCAAACCCAAACCTAATATCTAAAAAAAGGGTTAACTAAGAGAAATTCATATACTCACTCACATGGAGATGGCTGATCCATGACCCGGTTACCCCAAGTTATCTTAATAGTAAATTGATCTGAAGTCGATTAATTTAAGAGGCAAAATAAGCATTGTTCCTATTTGAAGGGTTAGATGACTTCATTAGAGAGTTTGTTACTGTTCTATGGTGTGAAAAAAATGTAATCTGAATCATTTTAGATAATTTTGCCCATTGTGAATAGAAAAACATGCTAATTGAAACAGTTGCTTTTGTTATATTTAAAAGAAAATATGATATATTCTATTGTATAATTTTCTTTTCAACACAGGATTTCAGAGGAGAGAAGAGATTTGTGCATGCTTCTTCACTTAGAGACAGTCCTTGGAGCTGCTCGCTTGGTCCCTTCGCAAGGTGTACTCCATTTTCGCAACAGTGCTGATCATGATGGTTTTACACCGGATTTGTCAGACCATACCAAAATATCACAAGAACTATACCAATTGAAGTTACTTGTGCAACCAGGTGATGCACTGTATGAAGTTTCACTGACACGTAGGATGAAAGAAGATACATTTTCTGTAGAAGTGAGTGATCTTTTGTTTGTTTTTCTAAAATGTTTAGGATTCCACTTGGTCGTAACACAATACATTATAAGATATTTAAGAAACAACATACTTGACTAAAAATGTATTTCAGTTAATGTTCATGCATTTTAAATATCTTGTGAAGTATTATTTATCTCTATTGATTGAGTCAGCAATGTGTGGTATGTTGACTGCTGAGCTCAACTGAACGGCAACTGTGCTCATGCAGAGAGGACTTGGGAATTTTACTCATACCTCATTGTGTAATTTCATACCCAGGTTTTTCCGGGGGTATAAATGCTAGATGGAGATGCTGGCCACATCTTCACCTCTCTGTACCAAGGCCAAGATTTTGTGCATCTCTACCCTCTGTAAACCCCTAAGGGCACACCTTGGGTTCTGTTATTGGGGACAGTTTCTTTCATTTGCATTTATTACCTATAAAAGACTAGAAATATCTTGCAGAAAAGTTTATTAGTAATTTGAAGTATTAATCATTACATTGGTTAGAAAAATGTTTAACTTGACTGGTGTACGTTGCATGTCAGTTATTAGCAAAGGAATAACAGTGAGAACGAAAGGAAAGTAAGAAATAGTGGTTCTATACCACCTTCTTCATCTTCACTTCCCATGTGCTACTGAGTGGAAGAACAGCTGAGCAGGATATTGAGCCTGTGAACTGTGCGAGATTTATAGCTTGCATTTGTCATCTACTCCAAACCAATATCAGTTTGGTACCTTACATTTACCCGCAATCCAACTTCCCTTCCTCTCAATTCCCTTACCCTAACCATAGAGTGAGGTGTAGCAGCTGACCTGATGGCCTGAACCTCATAATACGATAATAAGATAAAAAATGAAAAATTTTCAAATGTTGGGAGAAAAATTCACAGAGATGTACAGATGAAACTAGTATTTATTGCTCAGCTTGGCTTTCACAAAACTATATCTGATTTTTTTTAATTTATTAAAACTTGATAGCAAAAATATTTTCTTTACGAGGCACTTATTTGTCGTTTCTTTTAGGGGAACTTTAACCTAATTTTATTTCATTAAAAAATTAAGTTAACATCTTTTATACTTCTTGTTGTGCATTTCACTGTTTGCTTGCTTTTCCCTCTTCTCATTTTTTTGCATCCCATTTATAGCTACAATATTTATGAAGGATAAAAATATTTAATTATAGATATTTCATTTACATTGAAGGGTGAGTTCAACTAAATGATTTATACTTCAATCAATTATACATAAAAATTTAAAATGACCAAATTAACATCAATTAACGTTTGGTGACCTCCAAGGTCGTATAACACACTCGTGCTGGAAATGTATTTAGACCCCTCTTTCTTTTCTTTTGATTCATAGATATGTATCGAGCATTATGTTGAATTGATTTTTTAATTGATTGTATACAAAGGAAGAAAAAAGGCTTAAACAATTCTGTACAGTCATTTGCCTTTGTTAGGATAGTATTTTATCTAATGATATGCTTTGTCAATTTGCAGAAATCTGGTATTAGTCGTATTAACAAATATGCACCATTTACACAGTGTTTGAAGGATACATTACATCATTTAGGAAAGTATTGCTATTGCCGTGATACTGTGCATTAACATGAATGGTATCCAGAGAATCAAGACTGTTTATAATGAGGCCAATGAATCATTACTTGTCGTCTTCATTTTCAAAGGGAAAGTAGCCACATTTTCGCTGAAGATGACAACAGCAGCAGCTGCAAATTAGGACATGGTGCTGTGATTGTTAACAATTTTGTTAAGCAACAGTGTAAAACAATCTTGTAGAAAACTATGAAAAACTACTTTGTTACTTGAATTACAGTTGTTGGACATTCCCAATACAAAATACCAAAAAACAAATATATCACAAGTTTCTTATCTTTGTGTGAACAAAGTAGACACTCCTGTTACATGTTAAGAAATATTTCTTCTGTAATATTACTGCCTTCTTGATTTGTTTGTGAAATTCAACCTCCATTGTTTTCATATTCAATATTTCCTGCATTAATATAAAATTATTTTGTGCCAAAGTGTTAGCTTCAACAGATTTTTAATTCAGGAAATATATTTCGAAATATTGTACTTGGTATTTATGAAATGTTCTTTTCTTCTATCATATCCTCATTCTTCATTACTTTTTTTTGTATTTCCTCTCGCTTCAAGGATGGTAAGGGATTTTTAATATTATTTCCATACTTTAGAAAGTTACTGAAAAAGTTAACTAATTAAGTTACAAAAGTAACTGATTCAAGTTAAGTTTCTTTCAAAAAGCAACAAGACATTCAATTTTTCATAACTGCTTCACCATCTTGTCTGTAAAAACTTCCTGAGATTGAATCAAGAGAATGTTTTATGCTGAAAAAAAATTTAGGAGAGAAGGTGGTGATCTGTATATGAAGGTGAATCTGTATAAACAGAACACTTGATTATGGCTACCTAACACATGGAAGTGGCAACTCAACATGTGGTTGTGAATAAAGATTTTCCAGGTGTGTTTTATTAAAAAAAAGATGTATTGTTAATAGTGGAAAATAAATAACTTGACAAGTCATTTATGTCAAGAAGTAATCAATTTGGACCCAGCCACAAGCATATAATGTATGTTTCTAAGCCATGGGTATATTTTGGTGGAAAAAAAATTCAAGACTTCACTTAGGTGAGAGATTGGTTCATTCCTTTCATAAGGTTGCCGGTAATATATTAACAGCAGCAAAAGGAAAAGAATACCAAAGAAATAGTAGCTCACCATTCCAGTATTCTACAGTTGGAAAATGTCAAGTGAGTACTTGTCAAAATTTTTCCAGAAAAAAGCACTGATACTAATGATTCTTCTATGAAAAAGATTAGTTGTAACACCAACTGGGTCTGGCAATAATAAGAATGTTTGAAGCCAACTTAGGTCATTGAAAATTTTTTCAGTGTTAACATTGAATCTTGTTCAAATTCAGAATCTAAAACTTATTTATAAGAATCTATAACTATTTAAGTAGGTTCAAAATATACATATTGCCAACATGTAACAGAAGAATAATAAAATACTTTTTACTCCTACTAGAAACAAAGCTAGAAAAATTATGAATTACTTTAATTTGAATGACAGAGGCTTGCTTATTTGGAATGTGACTTGTTATATAGTACAGACAGAAAAGTAACGTTGATTACTAATTCCTTTGATTAAAACAATGGATATATTAGCTCTGTACTCTATAATACTCACAGGGAAAGACAGTGCCTATTCCAGCTAATAGTTATATTTTATTAGTAGGTAATGAACTAGTTTCCATGTTCACCTTATTAAAACTACATTCTTCATGATAGAGATTTCCAAGTTCCAAACTATATTTGGTTAAACTCCACACTCTTGTATTGATCAGTGTCTTCACATGGATGTTGGGATGTTGACAACATGCGTAGGATGTCTCGCAAAGAACCAAACAATTGGTAAGTAAATAAATCAGTTATTGTCAAGAAAGCTGTTAAAAACTACAATATACTTTCCAGAAGCAAGCAATAAGCAACCATGCAATAAAAGGCCCTAGGGCAGTGCTAGTTTTAATATTTCTTTGTCCAAAGTAAAATATGATATATGCCTCCCCTTAAAACAGAATAAAAACAGTGAGCTACTTGTCATAATATCTTCAGAATACTTAGCAAAATTTATTTTCAAATTTACAGTAGTACAGTTATTTAACAAATAAATAAGAGAGGATTATATAAATATCTCAGGTAATCTCCAATTATCTGCAATAATAATGTTATCATCTTAAATATCAGGGGTGTATCCACTGGGATTCAATTTCAAAATTATATTGCTAGACGAACTACACAGTAAACTGGAGGAACGAAACATTTTTAGAAATATAGCCACCATAATATAGCAAATGGATATTAATTGAAAACTGAACAGTACCTAGTAACAATGATGAAAGTGACTGTGCAGACATGAAAGCAACGGTTGTTCTTTTCCTCTTGATTCCGATATTTCGTACTCAAATGTCTGCAATGCATAAGTTAAACATTATGTTATATTCTATTCTTGCAACACCTCTTGGGTTTCATGCAATTCTACTGGGATGATAAGTTGCCAGCATGCTGGCAGGAAACACAAAATTAATGAAACTTTAAACAAACCAGTTCTTGGATAAAAATATTAATATGGGTGACTGAGGAAATGTGAATTTAAAAAAATGTAAGTATGAATGATTGATAAAAAAAACCCTTATTTATAAGGATATTAATTTTTGACATTTTCTTTTGCCTTTTTTGTATGCAATTTGTAAAATTCACTAATAGTTTCATATTTTTCCTTTAAAAAGGGGATCATTGAAATGTGGATTTAAGGAAAAATTCCAAAATTTTCTGCACCCATCATTTGACTAGACATTAGTGCATCCATAATTTCCTGAAACTCACTGATGTTGGTTGTGGACCAGTATCTAACAACAGCCTTATCCACTCTCTTAAACTGCTCCCTAAAGGAAGAGTAACATTCCAGAAAAATGCTGTATGCTCTCCTGATAATGTATTATCATTAATTACTATTAATTACATCAATAAATAGGTGGATCAAGGATTTGATTTTAGGAGGGGACTACACTGGGATGTCAGTTCCTCCATCGAGAAATTTAAAAAAAAATTAAATTCTTCACTGCAATTTTAGGCTTTCCCTTACGTTAAAAATAACACGAAAACTTTTTAAACTGCAGGATTTATAAATAATAAAGTATTTTTTGACTCCATCTCCCCTCTTGACACATCTGCTCACACCATCTATTTGCACAAATGAAAAAAAGACTGCGAATTTTCATTTTTATTCCTATCACATTTTTCCAAGACTTTGGTCTAGCTAAATAAATGAAATACTTTTCAATTATTATGGTGTGTTTGAAAAAAGTGTTAATTCTAAACTCTTAAGCAAACTTTTATAATTCGCAGTTAACATGAATAACATGACACAAATACTACTTCAGTGACATTTCATGAAATTTATCGAGACAATATGTCCCAAATTAAATATCTTAACATGTTATGGGATTTTTGAATTTTTTAATTTTAAATGGGTGAAAATATGTGAAAATATTTGACTCATTATCCTCAGCATCTGACTCATTCATCAAAGAAGAGAGAAGAGAATATTAAAGGTAAGAATGTGTAATATAGTTGCGATGTAGCTAATGTTGTAGAAACTCACTAAGAAAGAAATTTTGCAAATTCTGATTTTAAAATGATAAATAAGAGTGAAGTGTGATTTTTTTAATTTTTTCTTATCACAAGCTAAATATGGTGCCACTTAAAAAATTTTTTTATCGACACTTATTTATGACGAAGGGTAATTGCCATATTATCACAACTGAAACTCCCATGAGAAGCGGAGCAGGATCGACTAGTAAGCTTTAAGTCTCTGAGAGAGTAACTTTCATATGATTGCCTTCCTTGTGGGAACATTATAAATGAACACTTACGGCTTTATAGTTTAGGTCAGTGATGGCCAACATTTAGACCTTGCTCTGGTGGTGCAGGTGGCAACGTCCTCGCTCTTCACCAAGCCATCCCAGGTTCAATTCCCTGTGGGGCCAGAAAAACTTGTAGCTCTTCCCATGAATGTCCGAGCTGTGACTACTGTAAAGCGAACCCTCCTTCCTCTATCCACCTCCCGCTAGTATCAATAACTTTAACTATTACTAACCACTTCTAGTAATACCTCCACATGGGCCAAGTTGTTGGTAAACCCAACCCCTACATCCTATTGCTCCATGTAGATAAGCTTCAATAGCACACTACATTTCCCATTTACAAATACTACAATGGTTTAGACCTTCCTCAAACTTTAATTACAAAAACAAAGAGCTTAAATGGAATTGGCTGCTTAGAATCATGTGAGTTTGTGTCATGTTGCTCGATCAGTGTTCGATGGTATTTTTAACACTTATCTTTAAGTATTTGTTTATTTGAGAAAACCTATGAACACCAATTTCTCACAGTTTATGGGCCCGGACGTTTCATGAGCGTTTATAGTTTATTTTGTCTTGTGTTCATATTAACTGGTTTAGAATTTAGAGTTAGATATATGAGATGAAATGAAGCACGTGGACAGAAAGTGAGTGATAATAGAGAATACACGAATTTGGTTCAGAACTAACAAATTCGGAAAACATAACAGAAAGTGAGACTTTCAAAGATGGTAAAGACCACAGTGTATGCGATTTCTACCCACTAAAACCCCCTTTACACTGTCATATCTCCCACGGGACCGCATTACTTCATGAGCTAACATAACCTCTAGCAAAACAGTGTTGTACCTTATTTAAGGAAAAAATACAATGTTCCCGTAATTTACTAGAACGGTCATATAATGTTCCCAGAGAATACTACAGTTTGCAATGTGACGCAGAGTATATGTACAAGGTGAAACCAACTATATGCAGTGTACTGTGTATTCAGCATTGCTATAGAGCTAAATATGGGTACGAATAACAGAGCCGCATATTTGATGACTGTGGACTATATCTGAAAATTGTAAAAATACTCTTCGAGCCGGAACGCATCGTGCTCAAACTTGGTGAGGAAATAGGGAGGCATGATACTGATCACCCACGCGAATTCTATTCACATTGTGGCCAAAGGGCACAAGCCCCACCGGTGGCGCGGGTGGTAGTGTTGTCGTCGCTCATCACGAAGTCATCCCGGGTTCAATTCCCGACGGGGTCAGAATGTGTAGCTTTTCACATTAATGTCCCAGTTCACATAGCTGTGACCTTTTGTCTATCCAGCTCCTCCTAGTATCAATAACACTAACTATTACTAACTACTTCTGCTACCCTCCACGTGGGCCAAGTTGTTGGTAATCCAGCTAACCGGAAAGAGAACGCACAAAAGAAGAGTTTTCGTGATAGGAAAGCGGAATGATACCAGAGAATTTCTACCAGTGTGAGGGAACAGAGAAAGATGTCATAATCATAGATGAATGCCACCTAACACGGTAAGAATCGAGGAGGGGTGAATGTGTAATAAATGGAGCCAAATAATTCATAAAAATTGAGTTGCGTACGGAGGAACCATGAAAGGTGATCATATATGGTGTGTCAGAAAAAGATGAACAGGAGCTTTTGAAAAAAGTGAAGCGCAAAAATTGCATGACATCATTTTAAAAAAATTTATTTTCTAAAGTAATAAAGCAAATAGGAAAGGAAGAATGGTGTACCAGACACTGGATAATGAAACTTTCGGGGCCATTATATTAGCAGTGGTAGACAAAAGGAAAAGTGTACGTAGTATATAGTTCCCATAGAATAGATGAATATTAAGAGCCTCTCAGGTGTTAGAAATGCCGTTTTGGGCATCAGGCAAAAGAGTGTAGAGAAAATGACTAAATATGCGGACACTGCGGCCTTATGGGACACGATTATAAAAATTGCCCAACGAAAGACGAGATGACAAAATATGTCAATTGTAAGAGAAAAGGACTAAATGATACACATGAAGTGCGCAATAAGAACTTTCCGAAGTTTGCGATATAATTCGAAGAAATAGGGACAATGGTAATTAGAATTGTACAACAGAACCTACGAGGTGGCTTCCAAGGACAGATAGACTTTAAAATGTGTAGGGGACAATGATGTAGACAATGATAAAATACAGGACTCTTACTGAAGATACGGGCGAATCATGAACATACCAATTAGTTAAAAGACAATCAACATTTATGGAGGACAGACCGCATTTATCATTTGTAATGACTACATAGATATAATGGAATATAAAGGACACAATGAAGAATTTGCTAGTGATAAGAGTCGCAAAAGACGACATTAATGTAATGCTATTTAATGTGTTTGTACAATTTGGAACAAAAATCGGACTATTTTCAGACAAATAGCAAATGTACTGAATACATGTAATGGACATAAAATATACCTCTAGAAAATTCAATGCTAGATCAAGATTGTGGGTAGTTTTGGTGTACAGCACAAGGGAAAAGAGGTGGAAAAACTTATACTACAATTTGAGAATTATTAATAAGTATGGCACACGGAGCCAGTTGTTACAAAGACACAAAAGTGTAATGTCATAGTGCCTCAATTGACACACTACTGTGTAGTCTAGTATGAAAGGAGTAGAAGAAAAAAACACAGAACGTAAGCTACTGCATTCCGACGCATAGGGTGATCAATTGGAGCGGGGCATACAAGAGTATATCGACATCTGCGTTACTTTTAGGGATATTCCCAATAGAGTTAGAGATAGATTGACACATTCTCCGCTTTGCAGTACGGCAAGGGAATGAAACAAGGATAGGGGAGGTGATAATAAAGGGACGAGAAAAGGAGTGGAAGGGGAAAACTACAAATATTGCTGGAATATACTATAGGGGCTGTTTAAAGAAGGAAGAGAAACATATGAGTTAATAAAAAATGTCAGCCACAGCTACAAGCAAAAGAAATGGTTTAATCCTTTGCAACCACTCCAAGAAATATTAACTGGATTTGGAGACATCAATACACACCGAGAAAAACTCAACTTACAGACGAGTTTGACTGTATTTTGACACGACCAGAACGAGCTCACTGGATACAGCGATTTAAACGACAAGGGGTATTATGCGACAAGGACAGGTCACGATATATTGCGACAAAGTAAATGTATGAGGAGCTTGAAGACTATGAACAGAAGACACTGAGAATAAGAAAGATGTACAAAGCTAGATAGAGTTAAGTTCCATACGTCATTGTGGTGGGGACGGAAACACATGCTCTGTCAGTACGACGGCGTATTGGAAATTGGAGCAGCCACTAGTCAGGTATTAGAGGCAAATGAGACTAGAAACAAAGGAAACACGACATAACCCATCAACACAACAGCAGAAACATAAGACTTGAGATAAGATGTTGACACAAAATGGAAAACAAATTTGGAAGGAGAAACATAATGAATATGTGAGATAAATAGAGGTCAAAAATTCCAGATAATGATCATACGATTGAGACGCTGGGTTTATCCGAGAATTAAAATAAAAAAGAAACCCTTCGGTCTCTGTAAACAAATAGCCATTTACTAGCCATATTAGATGCTTCGTGGTATACCGTTAGTTGGTGTAGGTCATTGCAATGTCTTCAATGCAGCTGCATCTCCTTCCAAGCTGTATTTACCTTTTCCATCTGAAGTCCAGGTGCACTGTGCAAACTCGAGTCTGACACTACCGATCTCAGAGGGGTGAGCAATTTATCGCATTTTACTATTGATTGATGGAAGGGTGTTTTTACGATGGAGCAATTCTTGCAAAGAATGAATATATTGACTGCATAGCTTTGGAAAATCTAACCACCTCCTACCTCCCATTTGCCGAGATAAGCACAATCTTTCAATAGAGGGCTCGGAGTAATGCACTATTATTTGTCATAAATACCCTGGTCTTTCTTTAAATATTCTTTGTGTTTGACCACGATATGATTCCAAAGAAATATTTGGACACAGGTATTGCTAAGTTGTTAATATTTTTATCATGTTCTTTGACCTTAATTCATATTATACTATGTCTTAATCCTCATGAGACACTCCTCCAGCAAATGATGTTTGGTAGTAGAATGCTATATCATCTTTCTTTGGAAAAAACCTAGATATGTTTAATTTTGATTTACCGATGTTACGGAAAAAATTTCTATTTTGTAAGTTTCAGCATCGACTTTTCCTTTTGGATTTATCTAGGTCATAAGTCATTCTAATATTAGGAGAAAAGTCTGCTGTAATTTTAAGAATTTGATTAAGCTGTGTTATATTGGATATATACAAATGTTTCATTCATGCAGAAGAGATAACATCCATGTAGAAGAGTGTGTTTTGAGCGACTACATGTAATTTAAAATCCTGACGCAGATGTCAGGACATTCACTGAACTGTCTCGATAGAGTAATCATGGCTAGGCAAAATGGACGTAGCGAGTGACGTTCGAAAATTCTCCTTTTTATTGAAATCTCTCCAATAAGTAGTTTCTTCTTTTTCACCATTTAGACACGCAGGAATCCAACCACTTTCTGATGAGTGATCTTATTAATTTTTTGGATTTCAATTCATGAATGTGGAACGTTGTCGAATGCCTTTGAGTAGACGATGTAAGCCATGTGGATGTTCCTTTGGCTCTTGCAAGCTTGACGAGTAGCGACATTGTCTATTATCAGCTGTTCTTTGTTACCCATGTATGCGGCATCCCTTTTGCTCTTCAGTAAGAATTTTTTGTTCCAAATCTATACTAATAAAAGTGAATCATTTAGAATGTCAGTTGCATTGAAATCGGGAAAAGTAATCGATAAAATTAGTTGATATTTTAAAGAACACTTCTTAAAGGTGATTGCAATTAAAATGCAAAGTATAGTTAATATTGATGAAATTCAAGAACAGAAAAACAACTTAAATTAGCTGCTTATCAGTAGATGTGAAGACTCGCATGACTGTTGACTGTGAAACTTACTTATGTGTTCGCCAGAGTTCGATTGCATTACGTGAGGTGGATAATCCACTGAAAGTATAATTTACATAACCGGATAGTGGAAGCAAAATTATGTAAAGGCTGTAAAAAAAACATTGTTTTCAAGAACATAATCTAAACGTGAAATGATAACCAAAGAATTCAAATCTCTTAACTATGATCTCTGTTTATTTCTGTGTAATGTGTATGCCCCTTCTGTCTGGATTTCGTAATTACGTAAATATTAACATACAATATACTGAAAATTGAAGGATTTTTGCAGGTTTTCTTAGTGGTATTTAATTTTGTAATTAACGAACGTGAAAATTAAATACCACGAAAATTGATAAATATAAATTCAGAATAAGATACAAGAACACTGGGCAAAATAAGTTAAAAATATACGGACCTATTGACAGGCGTTTTAATATCCTCTGTGGTAAAATATACCAATTCGCAGTACCTATTTTTCTTTGAATGTTAATGTTATGTTTTGAAAGTGTTTAAAAATGCATTAAAATTGTTTTATATGTTTAATTTGTGAATTTTTTAAAATTTAAAATGTTGAGTAATTATTAATTTAAGTTTCTATTGAAAGTACGGCNGCAATGCCGGGTAGTTCTATTGGTGTTTATGTATATTCTATGGGCATGACATTTTGTTAGTATTTTGTACAAAGTTGGGAAGCAAGTAATATGTCACTGTTCTCTTTTTCTATCTTTACTTTTGAGGAAAGTATTCTCATTAAGTAAAAAACATTGGCACTTCTTCGGGAGTTTTATCATTTGAGTAAGGCAAGTTACAAGATATTGGTGGATGGATGTAAAGTTTTAATCTAGAAATTGTGAAGATTATCTTTCCCATCTTCCAATTGTGTAAACGCTGTAACATTTCTTTTCTTTCTTTTTCAGAAATATCTGCAAAGTCCATTTCATATCGTCCTTCCATACTTTCTCTCTCTTTGCAGCAGTAATTGTGATCACAGGTGTCACCCCATATTCGTGACCAGTATTGTTTGATAATTTCTTCATCCGGAAAATCTGATACTTGGTCTTCAAATGATAAAAGACGTTGGTAGAACTTTGGTGTACGAACCACAAATTCGTATATCGCGCGCAGTTCGTATAGTTCGCATATTTGAATAGAGTAGGATGCACCAGAACGGTCGACAGCTGGAACTCTGAACACACCCAGTTCCACACTTCAGGCGGACCAACCATTGACCTATATACAGACTTATGTGTCGGAAAACGATGAGAGATGCCTCTCTCTCTCTCTCGCACATAGTCTTAGATGGGAGAACTAGATTACCTTCGCTACTGAATGTTGTTCACAATTTGTTGCGCAACCCCCTTCGAGCGGATGTGCGAGCGAGAGAGTGACATCTCTCATGTTATCACGGACACACTACAGCAGAGACGGTTGCCTCTATTTATATTTAACTCTATAGGGGGATGTACACGGAGCTAGTTCCAACGCAGCTTCACGGCACCGCTAGCAGAGTAGCCTCGTGTTAACACGGAAAAGCCGGATTTCGGGATGGCAGAGAAAGCTGAGTTCCTGGCGAGTTATTAGCAAGACCGTCTTGAAACGATAGCGACTTTGAGGCGTCCCCAGGCTTTTGATGGATCGAGGGGCGACGCGACAAACTTAGCGCGTCAATTACACTGCAATTTAGCCATGTAAATATTGATTTAAAAATTAAAATTTCGCACGAATATGATCAAGAATGCCTAAAGTGAAAATAAAAATCAATTATTTTATATAGTATTGTCGTAATAAAATATTACATGGGAAACTTTTTTAATATGACATGATAAAAGTAGGCTACTGGCGAAAATTTCAAGGAAGTCCAGGAAGTATTGTAAAGCGACAAACATTTTCTAATGTAGTTGGATTTATTTTTGATATAAAGTTTTTCTCTCTGTGATGAATGGTTTGGCCACAAACGGGTGAAAAAAAGGACAGGTGTCGCGGAGCGCCGCACCAGTGAGCTTGCCTTTTCCTGAGAATCCTTCGATTCTATTNTATTCATGAGCATTGTCATTTCAAGAATAAATAATAGATCTAGCTTTTTATTTTACAATATATATTCAATATAAAATAAGTATTTGTAATTTTGTAATTTAATGAGTAGTAAGAATGCATATTTTAAAACGTTTAAAATTAAGTTAATCATTACGAGTGAGAATACATTGACCTCAAAGTTGACCTGGTTAGTTAATTATTAATGATTTATATAAAATCACTAATTGATATAACAATATGATCAGTACACACACAAAATTAATTATTAGACAACGTTCGATACATGTTTGTGTCAGAATCAGGTGTACGCAATATTAATAAAATAACAGCAATAACCATTCTGTTGTTTCGTTCTGATAAGAGGGACAAATTTTATCATTCTTCTATCATTGCTACCATATCTATCATTACACGAGGCTACTGTGCTAAAGGCGCCATGAAGCTGCGTTGAAATCACCTTAATAACTCGAGCACGTGTAGTACATTTTATTTCACTGATGACTCCCCAAGTTTCCCTAGAAATCAGGCCTGCCTGAGACTGCGCGCTAGGTGGTGCGGCTGTTCTCTTTATCACCTATTCTTGGTCAAACCATTCACCTCAGAAATAAAAGCGTTATGTCAAAAATTAATTCAAATTTCAAAAATCTTTTCTCGCTTTACAAAATTTCCTGGACAATAATTGAAAATTCCACCGACAGCCTACTTTTTTCATGTTATGACAAAGAAAGTTTCCCGTTAAATAATTTATTACAACAATATTATATAAAATAATTGAATTTTATTTTCATTATAGGCATTCATGATTTCTTGGTCATATTTATGCGAAGTTTTAATTTTTAAATCAATATTTACATAGCTAAAGGACAGTGTAATTGACGCCTGCATTTTTGCGTCTTCCTTCGATTCGTTAAACCCTACCACTCGGGCTAGTAGGCTTCTAGATGTCACTATTCAAGTCTCTTCGAAAATCCTCGTGTAAATAGCTATTGCGCTAGCGGTGCCGTGAAGCTGCGTTTGAACTAGCCCCGTGTACATTCCCCTTATGGGGCTAACGGGCAACCGTTTCTCCTACTGACCTTATAAACCGCGACGCAGGCAGCAGCTGGCAGAAGGGTTTACGAGCGGAACATAGTGACACTACGGCTGCAACGTTATGCTTTGTAATACTGCATTGAAAAAAGGAATACGTCAACCTGGTCTTGGAATTTCGGCACAATACTACGATGGTGTTTCATGTCGGACGCGCAAGAACCTCGGAGATTCCTGTATTTTCTCACGTAGCAATAAGAGTGAAAATTAATAATTTTCTTGTGCAGGTATCTCAAAAACTATAACGAATATAGAAACATTATTGCAAATTTAATACGCTTTTATGTTGCTAAGAGTATTTTTTGTACGATTCACTGTTAACGAGATAAGAGTGAGAAAACAGAACCTTTCCACCCCCTCCCACCCCTAGCTTGAGGTGTCAGGACTTTTAATACGTTTACCTCCTAACTACTCCCAACACATCCCCCATTTTNTTCCAAACCCTCTATACCCTTTTTTGAGCATTCATTGACTGAACTATTAACGTTTCTAAGTCATTAATTCTTTACTCTGCTAAAGAACGATGCAAGACTTCAGCTTTCATTGATTAAGTTTTCAAATCTACCTTATCATGTGACTTAATATGGAGATCTAAGTATACTAGCATGCTTTCATGTACTTGAAAATGGGGTGAAATGTTAAAGAGGGTGTCTCACAGTCGGTTTCTCCTATTGATGAAAAAACACCTAACCCATGTTTCTCGGACAAGCACTCACCATCCTGAGTTGTCTCGGAACATCTGAAACACAGTCGTGGGAGGAAGTGGGGGGATAGGTGGGAATGGGTCCTCAGCTGTGAGTGATTTTTTAATCTCAACTTCTATAGTGGACATTATTAAATCTGTATACGTGACTAGCTCCCCCTGACACCTTTATATGCGATATTTTTACTTGATTTTCCCGAAGTTTGCATTTCTCCTCATTCTAAGGGTGTTCCAGGGTGAAAGGCGTGGCAAAGGCTATTTCTATTGATGGAGTGTCTTGATAATACATGAAAATTTCCACAACCCAAATATCACTCTGATACATTTTAACAAGATGAAGTTAATGCACCGCTAATTTTGACACGCAGTGTGTAAAGGGCCTGTGAATAGGACTTGGTAACTATATATATATATTGTGAGATTTGAATAATTCTCTAATTAAGAAGAATTTAATCATTTTGTTGCGGAATTTTGGACGGGCGAAGAGTTAGAAATTTGAACGGAGGACGGTTGGAAAAGTAACCAGGGGTGCGGTTGTCGGCGGCTCTTTTGGCTTCAATCAAAATTTATGATCCTTTAGAAACCTAAGGCTCGAAGGAGGCGGGGGAGGATGTTCCACCCATCCTTAGGAGCAACATCTGGTCGCTGGGGACGCGCACAGGCTCAGACTCGTCGCGAAACGTTGGACATTTAAACGTTTTTTNATCACGTTTTTCATCCTTTTTTCTGCTTTCCGAACGAGTACAGTTTTTTCCCGCACACAATTAGCACAAAATTTTAGTGCGAAGACTGATTTTATTATAGATGGGGGTGCTAGATGAGCGTTCCGCTGTCACTATATTCATTAGCGCAAAAAATTATAAAACAATTTATTTCATTTTAAAACAAGGTGGGGTGCCAACTTCACAGATGTCGAGTAAAGTGGGGGTACTGGGTCAATGTTAAAATCGAATCAGAATAAATGTAAACAAGGTATTAGAAGAAAGGTTAAAATACAATTTAAAGTAAATACTCCCACTTATGCCGTACTTTACATCAGGAGAGAATTCAAATAATTGTGGGAAATTTCAAACTTAGAATCATCGACACAAGAAGTTTTTGAAGTGAGAGAGTAATCTGTTATACCAGTATAAGTGTATTTAAAACAATATTGTTTACGAATTATGACATTAAAATTGAGGCATGAAAGAGACTACAATTGTTTACTATTACCCCGTCTGACCCTACCCAACATTTTACATTTTTAATATTTCTCGAGTATATTTATACTTTGAGTTACTTGTATTTGCAGAATGAATTATAAAAAACTTGGTATGATTTTGAAATACTTGCGTACCGAAACAGTTTAATCCTTTCTCTATTATTTTTATATTAAAAATTTATTTGCAATTTGTTCATGATTACAGAGAACAATGGGCAAATTTTATGACAAATTTTCTACACAGAGTAACAGGAGTTGTCCATTGACGATCCTCCTATTTAGATATGCTACATTAATTTTACTGTTTACATTTAGAAACATACTACTTGCTTTTATCCTATATGAATAACACAATAAAAACATTAAAATAAACAAAAGAAATAATAGTTTTAACACAGTGTAATTTATTCTTGAAATCGGAGATCCAAGGGAAGGTATCTTTTTAATCTTCGAAGTTCTTCACTATTGTCTAGTAACTTGAGGGCTAGAGTATTTTCGTGCATTTCAAGTCTCGATTGGTATTTCTTGAAAATCTTTGAGATTTCTTCCTGTATATAAGGTACGTGTAGATCGTTGTGAAGTGTTTTGTTAGTAACAAACAATTGAGCTTTTGCTATCATTCTAAGTATTTTAGATTGAAAGCGTTGCAAGATTTCTATATTGCTTAGTGACACCGTTCCAGACAAATTCCATAATTCCAAATGGGTTTAAGAACAACTTTATATATGAGCAACCTATTTTCTAGAGATAGTGCTGATCTTTTTCCAAGGAGCCAGTACTATTGCTTTATTTTTACATCAAGTTCTTTTCTTCAAGTTTCTATATGTTTTCGTCTTGTCATTCGGCTATCCAGGTGTATACCAAGATACATGACGTGTTCTTTTTGGGGTATGGTTTAGTAGTTCATTTTGATACGATGGTTTGTTTTCTGTTTCAAAGTAAATGTGACATGAATAGATTTGTCGTCATTAGTTCTTAATCTCTAATTTTTAAACCAGTCATTTAGTAAAGCTAGATGTTCTTCTAAGTATTCCCCAGCAAACACTTCACTTTCATTTGTTGTTAATACGGCAGTGTCGTCTGCGTAAGTAGCTGTGATAATATTATCATTGTATGGGATATCTGCGGTGTACAGTAAATACAGGATGGGTCCAAGCACGCTTCCTTGCGGTACTCCTGATTTTATTGGGTAAAACTGTGGAATTGCATTGTCTTGTTTGATTTGAAAATATCTTTCTGTCAGATGAGACTGTAAAATTTAAAAAAATGATCCTCGTAGAGTCTTTTTAATTTTGTTCAAAAGTCCTGTTTGCCACACTTTATCAAATGCCTGTCTGACGTCTAGAAAGACAGCTGAACAATTATCTTTTCTTTCTAGTGCATCATTTACTGCTCCCACTACCCTGTGAACTTCTTCAATTGTAGAGTGCTTCCTTCTGAATCCAAATTGGTGTGAGGGTAGGAGATTTCCACCTTCTAGAATAGGGTTTAAACGGCTGAGGAGTAATTTTTCAAAGCTTGTAGACATCATAGACAGGAGACTGATAGGTCTATATGAATTAACTTCATGTGGAGGATTCCCAGGTTTGGGTATGAGAATTATTTGGGCATATTTCCTTTGTGACGGAAAATGTCCTACTCGAAGTATATCGTTAAAAATAAATGCCAATAAAGCAATGGTCTTTTTTGATAGGTTTTTTAACACTGTTCCTGTAATTAGATCAAATCCCGGAGCTTTATTTTTTGGTGAAACTTCAGTTGTTGTGAACCATTTTATCGAATGGGAGTTTTGATAAGGCGTTTCGAGATATTTTTCTATTTCATCATCTTTTTCCCGGTGGATCTCTGATGGGAATGGCTGAAAAACTTTTGTGAAATATTCTGCAAATGTTTCGGCTTTTTCAGTGTCACTACTTGCCCATTTTCCATCATCTCGTTTTATTGGAGGTAAATGCTTTATTGGTCTTTGGAGATGTTTCGTGGCCTTCCAGAGTGAGAAATCTGCATCTTTAGTTGGAGATAAGTTGATGAGATATTGGTGTTTTTTACTTTGATGTTCTCTCATTATCATTATCAGATGTTTGGCGATTCTGCTGAGTTGAATTTTATCGTATGCATGATGAGACTCTTGCCATTCTTCTTTAGTTTTCTCTTCTATTATTTCCTGGATATTGACTGGCAGTTTTCGCCATTTCTTTGTGACAGGATTGAGGTTTCATAGTGCCTATAAGGAAAGTAACGCCAATCGCGATTGTGTACCTAAAAGGGCGTAACGCTGTAATGTAACCACACTGAACAAGCAAATGCGAACGATGTCAGCATGTCTTGGCGATGCCCGGGAATTCAAAACTAAAATGAGTAATTGTCATGGAAGCAATATATAAAATATATTTCAATGAGAGTGCGCTTATTTATGAAGTTGCGATTTAATTATACTATTTAGAAAAGAAAAAAATGATAATAATAATAATAATTGTGAACGAGAGTTAATAAATAAAAATATGTATAATTTATATGGAAATCAATTCACACGATGTATAACACACTAATTAATAATAAAGCATATTACATCAGCAATAATAATTCACTTGTTGATTGATGTCTAAATGCATTTAATTTTTGTATTTGAATCATTCCTAATGAAAATTACCATTACAATACCAAATGCGCCAATTGCGAAATGTTACGGAGATTTCTCGTAAGGGGTAATTGAAAAACTGGGTTGGTAAATATTATCAACATATAATCTTGTGTTGATGAACAAGGAGCATCATATTTACATGAAACCATTCCTGTTTATCACATTTGACACTTCAGGAACTGGACTATGACTTTTTTTTCTAATTTACAAATTATCAATTCTTTTATGGTTCTACTAATTTTTAAATAAATGAATTAGAAAAAATTATTAGGCATTATAAAAGAGATAAACAGTCTTGACGTTAAAACATAATACGAGTACTGGATTCAAAACAATATAGTTTTATCTAAATTACGATATATTCGTATTTAGAAGTATTTTAGAAGGATTCTTTTTAACGGTGATCATGATATTAGAGATATTTTACGACCGCTGAATGATAAACAATATTTGTCATGTATTCAATGCTGTTGCTGTGCACGTAAAGTCTTAACACGTTGCGAGACAGAATGTACGAGGAGTAAGGATCTGTAGTGGAGGTGACGTTGCCTCAGGAGCCTGAAATTTGAAAGTCGCGCGGGACGAAAGACACAAAATGGTGTCTCCAATGAGAAGTGTCAACTGGTCAGCAGACTCGTCGGCGTTACAAGGTACTCTAGGGTTGCAAACTAAGCATCTCGTTGAATACTGGTGATGATATATTCCATTGCTTTATCAATATCACATTTTGTTTTCAACGGTACATTGGCATTTAAAGTTATGTCGAGCCAGGTTTTCTGTATTTTGTAATCTGTTTTGTAGTTAGTTAGTTTTCGTCTTTCTGTAAAATAGTTGAAGAAATTGTGAGGATTGTAGGGGAATTATCAGAAGATAGATCAAACATTGACGAAATTTCTATGTAGCTCTAATCCATTTGTAATTTAAAAAATCTAACAAGTCCGGTATTTGGTCAGTTGGCCAGTATGTTGGTTGTTCAGTGGATATTGTATTTAACTTTAAGGCACTTACGACCTTCCACAGAATGCGACCACTCGTTGTGGTTAGTCTTGTTCCACATAGATTATTTTTATGCGTTGTAATCACCTCCTGCTATGTACCTATTCCCTAGAGATTTAAAGTAATCTTTGAGATTAGCTTCCGTGAATTGGCGTTTCGGCGGACAATATGCTGATGAAATAACCAGTGGACCATATTTACCAAACGTTTGAATGGAAGTTGCTTGTAGGAATTCTTCTTGAGTACTCTTAAGTTGAAATGAATTATATTTTCCTTGATTATAATTGGAGAACCCCCGCGAGGTGTGTTATCGGGATGTTTGGTGTCATATGTTCTATACCCTGATATTTTCACGTAGTTATAGTTTGTAAGATGTGTCTTGGATATCAACATTACATCTATATCTTTATCAAGTAAGAATATTTCTAATTCCTGTTTTGGATTGTACCATTGGCGTTCCATGTACACTCTATGCACTCTATGAATGGTCATAATTAATGTACTTTTTCTATTAACACCGTCAAGACATAACGAGTCGTTTTGCTCTGCTTATTTTCGTAAAATACTTTCAAATTTTAATAATGACTCTTTTATTATACACCCGATTTCTTGCTGTCTTTTGATTTGTGACAATTGGGTGATAGCTTTCGTTGCTTTGTTCCCGGTACACTGGGGCTGCTGAACTGATAGGGGGAAAGTCTCTTCTTTGAGACAAGTTCTAAACTGAATTTATATTTGTAGGTTTGATTTTTCTGCAAACCTCCAGATACCTTTGTCTTATGATGTTTCGGTACACTTCACATCCTTTGTTTGAAGGGTGATTATTTTTACAAAGGGCACAGGTGGGTGGAGTAGAATTATCTTTGATGCAAAGTTTAGAGTCATGGTCATTCCCACATTTAACATTTTTATGAGGTCTACTGCAATATTTCTGCGTATGATTNATTTTTAAAAGGGGCACAGGGAGCTGTTGGAGAATCACAGACCGATTGCTCTACTTTCTGTGCTTTCTAATGTGATTAAAAAAGCAATGAAAATCATACTTTTAAGTTTTTTAAACAGTCGAAAATTCTCAATGAACGTCAATTTGGTTTCACAAAAGGTAAAAATACTGAACTAGCAACATCCTTTTTATGGAAAAAATCTACAACAGCATTAATAAGAATGAAAAGAACTCTGGTATTTTTAAAGATTTTAGCAAAGCTTTTGACTCAGTGATATTTTAATTATGGAAATGGAAGCGATAAGTTTTAAAGGAGTATCACTGAACTGGTTCAGAAGCTATTTAAAAGGACGCAATCAGCAAGTAAAAATTCAAAACTTTTAATTAATTGTTCAGCAAACAATTAGACATTAGAAAGGGGGTACCTCAAGGGTCCGCCTTATCGGCGACTTTGCTTTTAATATTTATCAATGATCTTCTGTACCAACCCCTAAGGGTAGTTACGAGCGCGTTCGCTGATGACGTCACCATTCGTTACGCGAGTCAAGATTGGAATACCATTTGGCTAGGAATGTTAAACGATCTGAAGGCGTTGCGTATTTGGTGCAGCAAAATTTTAAAGATTATAAACGCTTATAAGACTAAGCACATTAATAGGATATTGTTTTGAAAACTCTTTAACATTTCATATACTTCATTGTAACGGAGATTTAAACTGCAGCTGTCCGAAAATTGACCAGGTAAATAATATCAAATATCTAGGAATCCAAATTGATGATAAAATAAGTTGAAAAAACCATGTAACTGCTTTGCATACGGAATTAAGAAATAACATCATAATATTTTAATTTTTAGGAATTTTTTAAAATCCTGATTTCTTACGAGTTTTATATTCTGCCTTGATAAACTCAAGATTAGCTTATGGTACTGAATTGTGGAGATCTCACTTCTTAAGTGATCTTTTTACTCGGGATTTATAATGTATGACAAATTATAATGTATTTATTTATTTAATTTCTTATGGCGAGGTTCGGGCCATTTGACCCGCTCTTCCATCTAACCGTGACTTGGGTGAGGAAATTGGGAAGGAGAGATATTAGGTTGGGTTAATTAGAAACCATTAAAATTTCGTAATAAATTTTACGACACCCGTCGCTCTGTGCTCCGTTAGCACAATTGCCCCATCGTCTACAATGAATACGCGTACTCCTGGTCGTTTTCAAAGCGATAAGATAAGAGTGCCAGTGTCCCTCGTGCTGTAGAGCGCCACACTCGATGAGGGGGGAGACAGGGGGTTACCTCCTTCAGGTTGGATGCCGTGCGTCACGACTGAAGGTAGAACGGGCTTGCGTGTTCACTACAACTGTTCTTCGAACTTCGGAAAGAAACACACCCGCGCCTCGTCGTGCGTCTTTCAGATATAATTGAGGGCACTGATAGTTCATCTCACATCCCATCTCCAGAGTGTGGCTCGGTTTCCATCACTGTGGAAATTTATTATCATTCGATTTTTGCATCGGCGACTCTAGCACTTTTGCACTCACTTTAACACTTTTGCACTATTTTCCTTCGTAGTTGTCACTAATGTGTCACTTGATATCCTTGAAGATTTACAAACTAAATGTACTACAGGTTACATTTGTCAAAACATAAAATGTACTAAAAAACAGTTCAGGAAAAACATTAATTTTAAACAATATTAAATACATAAAATATGTTAAACCTTCAAAATTAAATTTACTCGTTCAGTAGTATTCGACAATTATCAATTCTCTAAATTACTACAATTTCGGATTTATCGGTTTAATTATATACGTGACTGACGAAGGCGAAATCCGAAACTGTTTTGTCTAATATGTGACTGTTATGTTTCTTTCTCTGTTTTTTTCCTATCTGTACCCGGCCGCGTGTTGCTGTAGCTCAGAGAAATGGAAAAGAAAGAAAAGAGGAAGCACACATAATATGTTTAATTTCACAATGCTTGTGGGTATACAATATGTTTGTTGTTACATTGTTTGTGCAGATATAGAGATTGTCTGGATTATAGACTCTAGAACACGCAACATATAATTGTCCATGTGAGAAGCAATCCGTGTGTAGATCTAAACCGCACAAATCTAATGCTTGGCTTTGAGCTTTGTTGATGGTGATTGCAAACGCCAATCGAATTGGGAATTGCAATCTCTTAAATTGAAATGGCTCATCCGTTGGAATCATGGGAATGCGAGGAATGAGGACATCTTCACCTTTGAATGGTAATTAACCGCTTCATCTGCTGTTAGTATGTTGTTGCCTTTATTCACATATTTGTAAATGTATTTAATCGATTTAACAGAGTTACAATATTCCACATTTATGTTTTTGATTGCAAAGACGAATATGGAACAACACATCGGTTGTCTACTTCGATGTCACCGTTCCGCATTTGTATGGTTGCTAATTTACCGCCATCTTCTTGTGATCTTCTGTATGAAGGATATCCTTCATTTCCTGTGTTGGATACTAATGCTCGAGGATATCGCTTAGAGCATTTTCCGTCTATCAAGCATGGTGAATTTAGATTCAGTGTACTGCGAGGTCCATGTATCACATTTTACGTCACAATTTCATGCAAATCTTTATCGACGTCGGTCTCGGGTATTTCAGCGCATATTACATAGTTGATTTCATTTGAAGTTATTTTGTTATCAAGCCCGATTAATATATGTGGGTGTGGCAATCCTCTCTTTTGCCATTTCACTGAGCATCTAACAGCGCACAGACCCAAACACTTCATGTTTTACCATGAAATCCATCAGCGATTAGAGCTTCGGTCTGAAAACACGTGCTGTGATGCCTGCAACTTTAGTCAATTGATCGTTTCTCCGATGAAGAACGATGTAGTTTGTAACTGATCTCTGACTATAACAATTTCCACTTCGTCTGTAGTTGGAGCATTTAATCTTCGTACATGATCTCCAGCAACCGTGTTGTCAGCATGAATAACAATCTTGTGTGAATCAAATGGAATATTGTCAATTGCTGTTTTGGACGGACGAACTAAATTGTTTTTTCGTGAAGAAACTCTTGCAGTTGGGAAACGTTGAACCTTTCTATGCTGGGAGAAATTCCGCAGCGTGCATTCAATTCATTATTGCCAATCACCGATGAAATAAATTCGTAGGAATTTAGGTTGACCATTTAGGAACGCAAGCAGGGACCACGCTTTATGATAAATTTGTCCTTTCACTTTGAAAGTGGGCATGAATTGAGCTGTCACAATTTCTGCTCTAAACGACGTCATTTGAAAGCACGAGTTGTATTTCCTTATATTAGATAGAAAATGTTTTGATTCGGCAAGCAAAGTTTTTAATGGCTCTGGCAGTTCTCCATGTCGTCAGTTTAATTTTTCCAGCGGTGCAACATACGTAGCTATTGCTGCGTAAATAGTTTTATACGTTTTAATTCAATTGTAATGTGATCATGGTATTCTTTTCAGTGCGACACTATAAATTTTATTCCTTCATAGTGTGTCTGTTCGCTTTTTAACAGTGTTTTCGAAAATAATTTATAAATCATTACATTTTGCATGTACAAGTTTGAAATTAATAAATGGTACAAACACAACAGTTATTATTTGCTGTATAAAAATTAATTTTTGTCATTCTTAATGTATTTTATAAAAAATAATAATGACGACGTATCGACAAAAACGGTAAAAATATCACGTTTTTAAGCATTTCAGGTTAAAAAAATAATATTCATTCTAAAACCAAATTTTTCACTTCCGTATATGCAGAACAAAATGACAAATCCAATGGTGGTAACTGTGTCTTCCTGTACTTTTTGTTGTACTCACCACAGTTAGAAGTCAGGGGTCTATAATAAAAAATCCGATAGTAACCTATTTCTTCGGTCTAATAAAATGGTCAAATACAGATATGGAAGAAATATCACGGTTAATCCGAAGCCAACTAACAGATAATCGCACGAGACATCCCAAAGCAGCAACGGAACGGATCATCCTTGCTACGGCGTATGAAGGAATAGGGATAATTGATATACCACCTCTCCACAACAAACAAATTAATAGTCTGAGGCTGTATTTCTATGATAAACAACAATCACACGATATGTTTGGAGTCATCTGTAAAGTTGATATGAATGCTGCACCTTTACATGTATCTGATTCCAGCTGTACCGTTCAATGTAAATCCGTAGTTGATAAAAAAGAGACTGGAGATCAAGAACGCTGCATGGGAGTTATGCTAACTACCTGTAAAATATCAATGTTGACCAACAGGCAACACATTTGTGACTCATAAAACGGAAACCTATTTGGATAAAAAACAGAATTCATGGTGACTACCCAGAATATGGTAGTATCAACAAAAAATTATCGAAAATTCATTCAAAATGAAGGAATTGAAAATAAGTGCCGAAAATGCAAAGTCGCATCACAAATTATTGAGCACATCACAGGTTCATGTCGGCTTCTTGTAAACCAAGATTACACCAAAAGAAACAACAATATTGCAGAAATTCTTGACCAACAGCCTTCAGGAAACGTAGCAGACACTCCCCACTACAAATATGAATCTCCAGTTGTCACTGCAAAGAACAATAATTGGAAACTTTACTGTAACAGAAAAATCAGATCTGACATAACCATACCAGCAAACCGCTCTAACATCAAGCTCCTCTACCAAAATAAAAAGAAATTAATGTAATTGATGTTGCCATCCCATGACTCTCAATATCGTCAGAACTTACCGTTTAAAAATTTGCAAATACAAAGACTTGACTGACTAGCTCAAGAAACTCTGAAAAAAAGGAGAAAGTTATTATTCGATTTATTTAGTGGATTTATTTAGTCAAGTAACTTGCAGAAGGGTTGTAAGATTTTAATAGAATGAATCCATTTTAACTCACGGTTAAAAGCTTTCTAATGTGCTATTGTTTCTATAATGTTAAAGAATTCACTGATTTTAATATAAGGGTTTTCTTCAATTGACTTATCCTTTATCCTTTTCCCTGGACTCAAAGGTCATTACCCGGATTTGATTCTCTCTTATTTGCCTCTCGTTCATTGTAGTGGCATCACCATTAGAGACGGGCGTAACAACTATTCAACATCTGTTTTCAATGCTTACCTCAAACACATCAATATAGTTACAATCTCCTGGAATTTATCAAAAGCTTCTTCATTCCGTATACGATGAAGCCCATTTTCCGAAGTATAAACTCCTTTTTTCATTAATAATAATAATTCTTGTCTTTCCTTGACATTATACTTACACTCGTATGATACATGATCAATATCTTTTGTATCTTCTCAATATATACTATAACAAAAAAAATAATTAAGGGGGGTCGAAGCAGTCTCTCATTATACACTTACCTGACTCATCGAAGTCAGCTTCCCCAGACTGCTAGCACTGTCCCACTAACTACAAAACAAGACAGGGCGTCTAGTGTTCGGCCCATTTCATAGGCCGTAAAATATACCTAGTCCTTACAAGAAGGAAACACAACACAGTGTAAAATTGTCCTTAATTATTTATTCTATCAAAATTACACATCATCCTTACTTACTAACATTTCACATGCAAGCACTTCCCCAACACATACCATTTAAATGTTCCCCCAAAATCACAATTACAATACATTATACTTGATTTCTCTCTTTCAGATATTATAATACTGAATACACCATTATTCCAGTCAACGATCAATTAAAGTTATACAATTCAGAGTATGATTCTTCTACGAACAATGTTTTCTTCCATGACCTTATCAATTAACGTTCTTGATTGCCACAAGAGTATGATGAAAAACACAAACACAGAGTTCGATTCACTGAATCTTCTCGCAGCGAATAGTAAACAAAATACTGGACGCCGCCAGTCAGAAATTACCTTAACAATAGTACTTCAAGGTGGACCATAATTGGCCAAAATGAAGTGGTCTAAGACCAGCATGCCCCTTCTCAGACCGTACCATTCATGGTTACCGCCACGCCTTCTCAGTTCTCTCAGTCATCAAAGTTGGAGGCTGGCGACCACCCGCGCAGCATGCAGGATGCCATGCCCATCGTCCTTCCGATCCCATTGACGAAGACACCACACTTGATGGCATTGATCAAAGTTCATAACCCTTTGAAGTTCAGTTGACGATTTCATATTTCACAGCCGGAAATTTTAGCGAAACCTCGAACGAAACTTGCACCGACAACTCATGATGAAGTATTGCTTGTTTGAATTCTAATCAAAGTTGCTCGTAGCATGCCGGTTGCCGAAACTTGTAACTGATTAACTGCGTAAATTCGAAAATTATCAAAGTTCTTTGAAGTTGCGATCAACTCAAGCAGAGTGATCAACATGTGAACTGCTCGTAATGAAACATAATAACGAACAAGTCAACAAAATCGTGAATTGTTCAATTTCTAAATAAAACAGTTCATCGCTCACGAAAGTCGTCTGATATTTCAACAATTAGAGTATCCGACCTCGTTAACTAACGAGAACGAACTTTGATGAAGCGAAAACATAAACAACATAAGCATGAGCCGAACATCAGAATGAGAAATAAGCTGAACATCAGAATGAGAATTAAGAATAATAAGAGCGTGTTTCCGTGGTGTTTGTTCTTTTGTACCAGTTTCCATCGCCAGAGCCCCACAAACTTCGAAATTAACTCCACCCTACTCTGACATCATGATATTTGGCGTCCAATGACGGTCAATTCCTACTGCACGTGAGGTACCTCCGATAGGTTAGTCACGAAGTGACGTAGATCGGTTCTCAGCCAATAGAAGTATTTGTTAATGCTACTGCTTTTCTTTCACGAGTCTTCCCATCTGTTTATACTCCGGAAATTTCCATTAGTTTTGACATACTGTTTAACTTAGATCATAAAGTTTTATGAGTGTTCATACGAGGTCAATTTATTTTGAAAGGTCTGGTGGATATAACCAACACTTCTTTTCACTACGAGCTCCAAAATGAGTTTGAGTGGTCATTTCCTCAGACCACTACGCTGCCGAATATCGCTCGCTGGCTCAAATTTCTAATTGGGTTCAACACGAATGTTATTTATACAAGGCCTATCTTTCCCTTCTTCTTAGCTCTGCGAAACAGGGTAACACATTGTCTTTCTGGTAGATTCTAAGCAGATGGCTCTCCCAAAATTCATATTTCGCCTCATGACACTAATGTATCCTCTCAAAGTGGCTAGAGCACGTCCGCATACTTCAAAGCGTCTCTTCGAACCGATGAAGTTAACATTCTTCCTTCTCATCCCTTCAAGAATTGTTTATCATTTTTCCACTCACTCCAATTATTGAGGACAGCTAATTTCGCCTCTCTTTTACTTAAGACATTTCTACTTTGATTACAAGCACATACCTACGCAATAACACTTAAATTTTATTTTATGTTTTAAACTTCGCCTGAAAGTGTTATCCTAACCAAGATATTTCTGTCGTGTCATCTCTAAGGGCTATTAATCGTAACATACCAGACCCTCCATTTATATTCCACCCAGCTCGCTTCTCGCCGCCAGACAACATCCATTTCAGAATTCTTTAAAATTCCGCCAACATGGTTTTCATATTTCTTTTACGTATTCCGAAAAACTAAAACTAATTATTTGTCATAATACAATATCACTGTCAGTTAATTTCATTTTGTGTAAATATTTATTTACGTCCCCTGTCCTGTCATAAATTCTAATACATGTCTATTCGACCAAAACCATTTCTTTTTTGTCTGTGCAAATTTAACATTCTTAATAAATTTAGATAAGTCACGTCTCTCAACCGTATTATTCCAATGTACCTCCGGACATAACAAAAGTTTCCGCTTCTATTTATTTCTCCACATCTTGTCTGTTGCCTTTAATTCTTCTCCATCTATACACATTACTTCGCCTCGTATACGTGTACGGTATGCCACTCTCAAATTCCCAAATCTACTGGCAAAACGCCTAAAAGAACCTCCACAGCTTTCGTTGTGACACTTTGGTAACATTTGCTTAGATGTATTGGACAAATCCGGTGTAAACTTCGTAGCTTTCTTTCCCCATAAGCGACATCTACCCTCTTTTCCCATACTCTAGAACAATATGGATATATTATAAAAAATGCATCTACATGTAATTACCAACACTCTTTGTTCCCAATATTATACTTGCTTACTCCAACTCTCCTCAAACCGTAATATATTATTTTCCCCTTCGTTTTAATATAAACGAAATGCTCGTGATAATTTTGTTTTGTATCACACATGACTACTTGTTTTATGGGCATTCTTCCTCCTTTCTGAAACCCTAAAACCATATCTACTTTTTTAGTTTGAGATACTTTTAACCATCCTTTCACTCACATCCACAAATATCCTAATTATTTCTTGACCTTTCTCTTCTAATTTTTTCCTGTTTTCTCCAGTAAGCATAACATCATTATAGCGAAATGTGTCCTTCCAACATTTCTTACAATGCGTTTTCTACATTAACCCTGTTAAATGCTCAATGCCCACATCAGCCTGCCCGTGCGCAATAAAGTCGCTGATGTCACAGGAACTAAAGATTCCTGTAAATATAATTAACTACAACATCATATATGCCNAAATCACGGTCCCACCAGCGTTTCCCCTTTGCAAATCCTTCTCCCTTTCGGTTACAGTATTTTCTCACTTCCGCAAGCATTCTCAACTGTATCTCATCTACCCCTTCATCTATGGCATGTCCTCGTATATCTGAGATAAATTTAACGTCACTTTTCTTTTCTTATTCATATTTCTCCCAATTAACACGTGTGTAATTAATTATACCATCTCTTTCAAAGCATATCTTATTCGCTCTGTTATAACGTATCAATTTATGATCACTTGTAATTTCTCGTGAAATTTGCCATCCTGTCACCGTATACTCTTTATCTCCATTCTGTAGTGTCATGTCTGTAATTGATTTACCATTATGTCTCAAATGTCACTTCTCCAAAGACGTTGCATATTGTCAAATCGGTTTGGAAAATCATAATTTTCCTCTCTTTTTGGTAACTGTGCCACTCCAGAATGTCGATCGTCCATTCCAATCGCCGCCCTGAATTACATCTAAAAGACTGTATCCTTCTAATACTTTCTCCGCCGTTTGGAAAATTTCTCCTTTTCGCATGTGATATATGTACACGTTAATCAATACCAAAAAGGCAAATTCCTTCACTGAAAAGTACTTCCTGCATATATTTTCCACAAAACACATCTACTCGCATCACCTGCATCAGATTTTGTAATCAGCATAGATGATTTCTCACCTTTTGTAAAAATTACTATTTATGTAAGTGGCAAATACATCATCTTTCCCGTACTAACACATGGTTCCTATATGGATCTATTTTTTTCTTTTACTATATGTGTCATTTCATCCGTATCGAATTTCGCAACGTGTAGATTTATTTGGAGCACTCTGCAATCCATAATCTGTTTGCCATTTGATCTCTAATCCTTACATATTCAGCACAATCCTTATCCCTAATTGAGTGACTTCCGTTATTTCGTCATACAAAAGGAACGCCCTACCTATTGTAACTTAAACCAAAATTTCCCTTCTAGTTCCAAAATATATTTTCTTCTTTTCTAGCAAACCATTTGAGAACTTTTGCGACTTTTGCAATTCTCACGTATCCTTGTCCAACATTTTGTTCTTTTCACCTTCTCAAGAATTCGACTTCTTCCATCCCTTTTTCAACACCGTATACTATCATGTAATTTTTTTATATATATCATGTAATATAATTAATTGTACATGTAATTTTTTGCTTAAAATTACAAACATATTGACATTATATTAGTATTATAACTCGCAGCTAACTTTCTATCTTATCTAGGAACTTTTGCTGAAATTTTTGAATCCGCCTCTGCCTTAGGGCCCTTGATCGGAATTGATGGGATGGTCCCTTGCTTGCTTCCGGAGAGTAAATTAGTTTTTTTCTCCACGTGGTCATACGTAGTTTGTACTGTTTTTTGACAATAAATTTATAAAATTAAAAAATTTATCACTTCCGGTTTCCTCCTACTTACTGTTCCCATCATTAGATCATCTTCTTCTTTCTTCCGTATCTTGTCTCTTGCTTCCATATTCTGTTCACGAACTAGTAACCCTTCCTTACGAGTCATGCTTATACTACCTATTGGAGATTGACTAGCCTGCATCTAGCATAAACTACGCTCGTTGATGTGCTCTGTTCATTTTTAAGTTTAATTTTCTTAATTATTTTATTTTCTCGAATTTTGTGATTCTGAAGGTCTACTTAAGTATTTTCTGTAGTGTAATGTTATAAATATTTTGTTTCCAGTAAATAGTCTCGAAAACCTTCACGGCACGTTGAACTAGTCAAACGAACTTTATAAACTCTCGCTTTTTGTGATTTTTTAGTGTTATTCTAAGGTGTGATAAAGTAGGACAACATCATCATTTTTATTTTCCGTTAAAATAAAGGTAAAGCAGTGTCAATTTGTTTTAAGTATTTATTTCAAATTTTTGTAGGTGTCAGACTCTCATTGTGTTAGTAATCAGTGAAATAGTAACTTAAATTCTTCTCCCTAACATCAGTAATATATTTTTTTCAAAAGTATTGACTAAAATTCTTAATTCATTGTAATAATTAATGATCTCTATATAAAAACACCCAATTTATTCGTAGTTGTCTGCTTTCTTTTTCGCATCGGTTTTGGTTCCAAGTTATCAACCAAGTCACAACAATGGACATCATCGTATTCCTTAAAGCATTCAAAATTGATCTCCAGAAGGCGTGCGAACACATATTACATTGTATCGATGATCGTATCAGTGCTCTGGAGGAGATCAAGAAAAAGCTANCAGCTGATAGGGCAACCTTTTTAACATTAGGTAGTACTATAAAATTGTGACTTATTGGGACGGTCACCGCGCATTATAGTCCGATGAAGAGACCGCGCTGGGCTTCCAACTCGTCAGATACATGCGAAAATCGGACCACTGGCCCTTCGCCTATCCTCGGCTTTTGTACCCAAACCTAGACAGACAACCTGGGCAACGAATCAATCCCGACGCGATCTTGTAAGTGGTAGGAGGACTGGCAACTCTCCGAGTGTTACTCAGCACTTTAAACCGAGTAGGCAGGGAGGGGCACGAGCCCTCAGGTGCTTGCATCTGACGCCATTATTTGGGTCGGACTCCGTCGTGTAGTGCTGTTTCCCTACCCGTGGGGTACGGGAAGGAGACTCTGGTCTCGGGATCGGCGAGAGAGGGATTTGCCGCTCGGTCTTCGTTAGCGCAGATAGCGGTAGAGATGTGGGGCTAGGCACCTTTGCGCCCACCAGAGCGGATGCTGGGAGAGGCGGGTTTATGGGCATCCTCCCACGTCCCGCCCAGGGGGTAACCCTTGGATCGACCTCTCTGTCCAGTTCGCTGGATGAGAGGAAAAGGACCCTTCAGTGAGTACGTGAAAGCTAATAGACTGGGGCTAATAGGTCCGAAAGCCCACGAAGGGCTCAACGACTCCTCCCAGCATCACGGCTTCACCACTTTAGTAACACGCTTTTAAAATCTGTACTATGCACCTAAATTTTACGATTTAAATATGTTTTTAGCCTGTTAAATGGACCAAAGAAATTAAATTTGTTGTTGATTGATTTTTTCCTTCCTAAATTATGATCTTAAATTTACGTATTTTTACACACTTATTTTTAATAACGTTTTTTCGATAAAGTAGGTATATATTTGTAGATAGAGATACGCTGTCACGGATTTTTTNGGTCAGCACAGCCGTCCAAAAACTCGTAAAATTTTTCTGCCCAATATTTTCAAAGACGGTACTTCCACGCAAAAATCTAGCGTTATAATTTTAGCTGATTCCCATGGTCTCAAAATGTTCTCCGATTTGCGTGGAATTGTTCCCAACCGCTTCTCTGAGACCGGTTTATTTAAGCCAATCGCTCGTTGGCTGAATTTATCAGGAAATTGGACACTCGCACGGAAAAAACTCACAGAGGGGGACACCGTAATAATTATTGGTGAGCAGAATGATATAAATTTGGGAGGTCAATGCAACTCTAGTAAACATTTACAGAAACTGAAAAATACCTCCCAACGCACCAACATTGTATTTTCTGAACTTCCTCCACGCTGCAACATGCCACACCTAATCAACGAAACTAACTAATAATACAAACATCGCACTAACATGGCACCTGGAAGACACAGACACCACATTTGTTGATTTACAACCCCACCTTTCTGCCAAAGATTTAACACGGCACGGCCTAAATTTAAGACCGTCCAGGAAACAACGCTTCGCTTGTCCCGTACCATACCTCACCTCCACCAAATCCACCACCCACCCTTATTGCTACCTCGTTAGGCTCTTCATCTCTCCCCACTCCTGTCTCATCGCTTTCCAACAAAGTAACAGACATCGAAATTCTTTTACTAGATAATGCATTTAATTTGTTATACCTAACAGAACATGGGCTTTCTGAGAATGGCATAAAAAGTACTTTTATTCAAAATTATTCTTTAATTAGCTTTTATTGTCGACAAAATTTCATATGTAATCATTCTCACGGTGGTTCATGCATCTACGTTAGAAATGACATATTATAATCTCCACTATTAGATTACGAGAATTTCTGTTTCGATAATATTTTCAAACTCTCTGCATTTCATTTGACCGATAAAGGCTTTGTAGTTTTATGTATTTACAAACCTTCTCAATAAGATTTTGAAATATTTTTTCTGCTTTTCGAAATTGTATTAAAACGTCTAACAGAAAAATATGAAATCTGTGACGATTTCAATATCGATTTCCTCTGTGAATGGGATTCCGCGCACAAACCAAGGAATCGGTTCAGTAATCTAATTAGTTCCTTCAATGTTGTAACTACGATAATCGACCCCACTCGCCTCTCTGGTTGATCTCTAACATTGCTGGACCAGATAATTGTCAACAATAGACTCATGTATACTTCTCAAGTATTTAACGCGGGATATAGTGACTACTTTGCTCAAATATTGGCTATTAAAGATAAATTGAAACCACCTAAAATCCGCTACAAGATTACTAGACATTTTAATGAAATTTTTTTAAGAACTTTGAAACCTTTTACATAAGGAAACGTGGAATCACGTCTATAATCGTAAAACACCAACAATAAATACTGAAATTTTTTCAGTATTCTGAAAGTATTACAACTCTTATTTTCCTATAAAATGCAAATTAGTTAAAGTAAACAATCACAATCGATTAATAACAGAAGGTATTAGAATTTTTTCCAAAAACAAACGTCATTTATATTAACACTTTATGTGATAAAAACCATAATTCCCATGAGCGGATTTGTTTCCCGCTCCATATTCCGCTCCGAGAGAGAGAGCGCGCGGCTCGCTGCACGGCGCCGAGCCGCCGACCGGCGAAGCGCATCCCCGCACCGCCAATCGGAAGAAGACGTTTGCGACCGACGCGATAGGCACGGGATCAGAAGACTACACTACACGACACAAGTGACTGGACCAGCGTACAAGGAGGCGACGGTTCGCGACGGCATCGAGGAGACTACCCCGCGTGCAAGGAGAAGTTGCTGGACCGGGCAGAGGCGAATGTTCGCGACAGGATCAGCAACGCTACCCCGAGTGCAAGAGGGTTCTCCAACTTTTCGGACGCTGGGCTGTCTGTCTTAATCCGAGAACAAGGAATCTCGGATGGAAGAATTTCTTTGTTATTGAGTTGGATTTATTTTGTTTGGTTTTGATTAATAAATAATTTGATTGTTGCTATGTGATCTAGCCTCAGGGACTAACCGGCTCTCTCCGCATGTATGGCCGGAGGTTCCTCTCGACCCCGCAATAATCTGTGATATTTCTATTTTGGCAGTAGTTTCAAGAGAAACAAATTGTCAAGTCACAATATTATCTTCCAAAACTCAATAACCAACCATCCGAAATTCATGATTATTTCCATAAATGTAAATCCATTCAAAGAAAAGAGGCCTATGCTGCTGAAGTGATGGAAAATGACAGACAGATAATAGAAACAAACAACCGGACTAAAGCCATGTGGAATATTGTAAAAAATTACACATCCCCTTCAGAAAATCGCCAAGAAAACATATCCCTACAATACGATGGCAAAATTGTATGAAATCCAAAGGACATCGCAAATTTGTTTAATTCTTATTTCTCAAAAATAGGTAAAATATCGAAATCAGTAACTCAAAACCAATGTCCACCAAATATACACTTACCACATTATACGTTCATTTCCAATACTAACGCTAGTTATGAGTGTCATCAGTTCTTAAAAAAATACATTTTCAGTAGGAACAGATAATATACCTGAATTTGTGTAAAATCTTCCTCTCACGTTTTATTAAATCCACTTACACATATTTTCAATAGCTCCTTGTGAAAAGGTGTGTTTCCTGATGTATTTAAAAAAGCTAAAGTGAAACCATTACATGAGAAAGGAAATAAACGTGATGTTGGAATCTATCGACCCATATCATTCTCGCTAACTTTCTCAAAAATCCTGGAAAAACTCTTCTATAAGGGACTTTCAGACCTCTTATTGCATAATAATATTCTCTCAAACGATCAGCACGGTTTCAGGAAATTCCTTTCATCTAACAGCGCCATATTTTCTTTTCTAAATGATGTAACCAATTCTCTTGACCGTGGAGATAATCCACAAGATATTTTTCTTGATTTATCGAAAGCATTCGATGTAATCGATCACAAAATTCTTCTCTCAAAACTGCACTCATACGGCATTCGTGAATTGGTACATCAATTACTAACTTCCTACTTGAAAGATAGAATCAGTAAGTTGAATTTCCCGTTGAAAATGAAGTATGTCACCATTACCTTTCAGAAACAAAGCCACTTATTTGTGCAATTCCTCAAAGTTCAATTTCAGGTCTTATGCTCTTCTTATTGTACGTAAATGATATGTCATCCGCCACGCCCGATTATAAAATGGTTCCTTTTGCTGATGACACAAATCTACAATGTAAACAAGTGTCAACGTGCAAAAAGTTATATCTAATCTCTCGTCTTGGTTTCATTGAAATCGTCTCATCGTTAATACTGACTCTTTCCGTTACAGAGTAACAAAATGTTATAACACTTCTACATCTCTTTCCATAAACGGAGCCCAAATAAAAACAGTCAAGATAACAAAATTTTTGGGATTTCACATTCAGGACAATCTCAAATGGAATTGCCATATTGATAATCTGAATTCCAAACTATGCAAATTGTGCTATACATTCCGAATTTTAGTCAACATAGTTAGAGAACACGTTTCTCGTTACGTGTATTTTGCAAATGTTTATTCTCATTTATAGTACAGCATTATCTTCTTGGGTCAATCCACTTAGAGCTTTCAAACTTTTAGAATCCAAAAGAGAATAGTTCGGATTATATGTCAAAAACAACCCCGAAATTCATGTAAACCTTTATTTAGAAAACTTAATATTCTCCCTCTCCCTTGCATATACATTTATGAAGTAGTCGTGTTTGTTAAGACAAAAGTATAAAAATCTCATTCCTGCTTTAGAAAAAATGTTCTACTTCACAAACACAACACTCGTAATAAGGTTAATATTCATCGTCCTGGCGTTTAAACAACTCTTTGCCGAAGAGGTCCATATCATTCCAGAATAATTTTGTTTAATTCCCTTCCCATAAATATAAAAAATATAACTAAATTGAATCTCTTTAAATATGAGTTTAAAAGGTAAATGGTTTCTATAAAATGAAAGAATTTACATATTTTAATAAAAGAAGTTAATGAGTTTTAATTTCCTAATAAATATTGTTTTCCACATGACTCCAGATGATGTAAGTTATGTTAATATCTCTTATACTTTATCACGCCATTGTTATAGTATTCTAGATACTGATTAAATTCCTTTTTTTCATGCATATTATATTTGCTCCTTTTGTTTTTTAATAATTTATTTCTAACTGTACGCAACCTTGGCGCGGATGTGTACATTATCTCTGTAGCTCCATCCTGGCTCGGTTTTTTTCCGGTTTTCCTCGGATTAGTGGCGGATTTTCCATGAGCGGGAGTGGCATTAAGAACTCACGAATTTTCACTGTACATAATATCAACAATTCAGTTAAAATAAAAAATGGATAATTCCAGATGAGATATCGAAAAACGGCTTTTTTGCCATGATTCTGGAAGGAATTTTTGTTCTCGGAAATTACTAATTGAATCATTTTATGTGAAAAACAAAATCCCTTTTTCGATGGCAAAGAAAAGCCGTTTTTCGATATCTCGCCTGAATTTTGTTCGAAACACTTATGAAAACACTTTCACATGGCTCCGTGCACCATAAATACTCAACAGAGTTTGAACACTCACATGATTTTTGGAGTTAATTACTACTCGGACTCGTCCGAGTCCGAGTAGTATTCCTCCGAGCTGTTGGCGCCGATAGGGGTGGTGGATGTAGATGGTTGCTGCTCACGGTATCCCTCCGCACCATCCCCTCCCTCTTCGACCAGCACCTGCTGTTCGGGACGAGGGCGGTGCGGGTCATACAACTCGGCGACCATCTGGCAAAACTCGACGAATTCGTCTAGTTTCATCTCCGGAAACGCTTTTCATTTTATAAAAAGGAAGGCGAAGCTAATTATTTTTGGAGCGGATAAATGATAATCTAATATATAGTGAATGTATAGCAAATATACCTTGTAAAATATATATACATGGCGAGATTGCCAGGTATGTGTTTTTTTCCGCATGCCGGGAGCTCCCTCGATGGAGTTGGTGTGGGCGCCAGTGTCTGGGTCCTACAGAAGTTGAGAAAAGTTTCAGAAAATGTGAAGTACGAAAATTGAACTATTGGCAATGTATTGAGTTGATCATACCACAAAGGTGAGGGAGTGGTTCACCGTGAGGTGCTCGTACCCCGATGCCCCCAAGGCGTCGTAAGCACGCCAGCAATAGGAAATGATGGTTGTACCTGTTAGCAAAGACAAGGAAATAATCGGTGCAAGGTGCTTTCTGTACAGGAATGAAAAAGTACGTTTCTCTTCATACATACCTGGCACAACCCACTCCTGAATGAGCGGTACTAGAGTTTCGCGGTCCCTCTTTTCCAACGGAAACAAACATACCTGCCCACTACCCCGCTCGTACAACCCGAAAACTCACTGGCCCTCGACCTTTATGGACCTTTATGTCCCCGGTGGTACTTACGACGACCGAATTTCGATTCGTCGATCTCAACTACCTTACCGGGTCCCCCTAAGGGTTTTCTGTTATCCACCATTGCGTCGTAGACCACCTCTCGACAAAAGCTGGCCCAATTAACCGCGGAGGGTGGTGTGAAGTATATTAACTTCGTAATTGAGGTCAGGGGAGTTCGGCCGACCCACTGGACAATGAACAGGAGAATGTCCACCAGCGAAAATTTGGAAGCCGCGAAAAACGTTCCCGTGCGGTACGACACCCTGGACCCACAAGCTTTCTTCCACTTCGTTTTGGGCACCGGAACCCTCAACGTGCACCTCCACATATACCCTGTTAAATACCAAATCATTAGAATAAAACATTACCCATCTCAAAAGACCCGTACCTAAAATTACGACTCCCATTAATGAATTACCTTATGGAGTCCTCATATAGTTTAAGTTGATTCCCGCACTTTGGGCACATGTAAGTGCCCTCCGCGGGAATCAACTTTAGACGTACAAGTGCGGCATGGAGAGCTGCCTTGTTGTCCTCCAATTTTACAATATCTCGTATCTTGTACGTCTCCTAGCAAAATGTTGACGATGTTTTCCGATGAGAAATAAAATAATTCGCTGAATTACTCGAACAAAAAAACACAGAAAATACTGAAGTACTCGCACAACGCACAAGAGAACTCGCGTGAGAGAATAATCGCTATTCTCCCGAGCAATTTGATACGTTGCCTCTTTCGCGCGTAAAACGTCCCACATTATTGTGAAATTACCTTTTCATGTTAATAACCAATATCAATATACATTTTAATCATAGAATTACATAACATCAAACAATGTTATGTAAAATATTCATGAAAGTAAGTACTAATACATTTTTAAGTTACCGCGTTCTTCTCCTATTGAAATATATTCATTGTAATGTTTATTCATGTACAAACATTTTCTGTCAAGGAAACCAACTTACTAACGATTGAATTAATTTAGAAATAATACTCATTTGCAATATATTCACCGCAGAAGATTATTCAGTTAATATATTTCATTTTCCATTATGCCGCGGTATTGCAGCGTTTTCCCTCGGATTACATTTCGTCTTGTTCAGTTGTGAGTAACAAATATAAAAACAGATTATGAATAAAGGGTGTAAAGAAAAAAGGGTTGTATTTTTTATTACATTTAATGTCATTTACATTAATATTATTACTTTTAGTATGACTCTTATTTACATTAAATATTTACGTCAACATGACTGTTGTTTACATTACAATTGGAATGTTGGTTACATTTTTAATAGTTCATGTAAACTATGAAGTGAATGTATTCTATGAATTGTGAATTATAGTGTTATTTACTTTTAAGTACGTTTGAAATGAATACATTTGTACACCCATACTTTCTGTTTTTTCGTGTTTTTTTGAAATTAATCATTTGACTTCGGAATTTTCATCTACGTAAATTACATATTTCTCTTCAGGGAAGCACAGAAAAAACAGATTCGTATTCTAAATGCTAGTGGGCGTCGAGAGAATCTCAGGTAACTGTGGAAATATGACACCGATGACAGCTTGGCAGGGCCGGGGTGTGTGGATAGCTCAGGCGAGTGACATACTGCAGCTCTGAGAAATTTCCCCTCTCCTTGATGATGAAACAATCTACATGCTCGCTTTCATCCGTATCCTGTCACAGAATGATTTATTTTAAATCATTTTCGACAAAAGAACAGAAAACATGATAGACCCTTTTGCATCCATTTAAAAGTAAAATATCGAATATTCAGAGGCGACTCAATTGTTTCTTGAAATACAGGGAAAAGTTTTAAAAAATCACTTTTCATCCCAACTCATCTTCTTAAAAACGGAATTTCGAAAAATCCTTACTTACTATCGGATTTTTTTGTTCTAGACCCCTCACTTTGTACTGCTGCAGAAGGCACAAAAAAATCATAGAAAAAATAATTAACACCATAAAATTTGTCATGTTCTTGTGCATACACTTATAGAAAAAATAGTTCTAAGAATGAATAATACTTTTAAAATAACAGAAATATTTCAAAAACCGTGAAATTTTTACAGCTTTTCCCGATACATCTACTTTACTAATATTTATACAGTAAACTAAAAGTGTCAAAAATAATTCCTATTCATCGAATGTTAACTATTATGTTTGTGACAACATTTAAAAATTTCAAGCTTCTACTTGCAAAATATAACGAGTCATTAACATTTTTCGAAAACATTGCTATAAACGACCAGGCATAAACAAACGACCATTTTTATGGAAAAAATTTTATACTGTCGCCTTCAGGAAAATACCGTTATCAAATGATCAATGAATTTAAACGTTTAAATCTTAGTATGTAACCACAAATAACTGATAAACAGAATTGTGTTTTCATTTGGCGACCAGCGATGCCTCAGCGGGGAAGTACAGTCTGGTCGTGCTGATGTCGCATACTCGCAATCGCGAACGCTTCATGTCATAGATACCTTTTTCGTAAATATTTCATAATTTTGTTATTTGATAATCACTTTTGTCGTATTTCGAACAAAGTAATGTTAGAATATTTAATTCGGTTCTCAAAATATTGAAAATAATTTTTGTAATTAACTTTTGAGGAATCCGAGACTGGCAGGTTCTTTCGTTAGGAGTAAACAAAATCTTATTTTCTTATGCCTTGCGCAGTTGTGTCAACAGTTATCAAGTTATTCGATCCCTTCTCTCTTTCTTGCCCCCGGCAGTAGTTGTGGATAGTTTTATGACTTCTTAAGGTGTTGCTTGCAGCTTGTTTTTCTTAAAACCTTTCTACTGACTGATTCTAGAAGTCTGCACTTCCTTTACTCTTTGAGCTAAACTTACAAAATAATACTTCGATAATTTTTTGTTTTTAATTATCCAATTATTGAAACGTGACGGAATATGTCCATTCTGTCTTAAATCTTCTGCACTACAATATAATTTTAATTCATGTTTGCTTTCTTATTCAGTTGAAAACAGTGTTCTAATGAAGGTTGGGAAAAGAGGGAATTTCTCTCCTTCTGACAATTTTGTCTCAATTTGTACATCTTACATTTATTTCCAACGAGGGAAAAATAATTCCCCCTCTCGTGATTGTCAAAAGTTATTCTCAAAAAATCAAATAACAAAATTATGAAATATTTACGAAAAAGTTCTCTATGGTGAAGTGTTATCGAAAATAAATAAATAAATAAATAAATAAATAACTCATTATATTCTGCAAGTAGAAGAATGATAAATTAAAAGCCGTTTGTATGTTGCTCATTGTTTTAATGTTAGAAAGCTTTTTCGGCTGTATATATACACATTCATGAAAATGACAATAATAAAAGATAACATGAAAGTATACAATAATTGAGTAAAAACAGTATCGAAAGAAGTGTAAATTCTTTTGTTGAAATAAAGAAAACAAAAGAACAATGAAAAATGAATAAAAGAAAACAAATGCAGAGTGAGCAAACCGACAAAATTACATACCTGATTATTGAGGAAAATTTTTGGCAAGTGCGCCGAGTGCGCCGAACGGAGGTCATTATATGGAAAGTGATGGAGGGTTGCGAGGTGGTGGGGGAAGGAGCTGTCGGAGTTTTCCTGGAACTGGCGGCAGAAGACGGAAACAATTTCTCAGGGTTTTAACTGTTGGGAGTAGGGTGCAGTGTCCTGGAGAGTTGGAGAGGGGCGGTGAGAGGGAAGGAATTTGAAGACTAGTTTCATGAGAAGGGAATGAAGTTCAGGAATTTGTTCATTTAATAGGGAAATGTTGTTTTAGAATACTATGGATATGTGAAATTTTTAATTTGATTCGGGGCCAAAATCTATTTTCTACTCCTAAAATATAAAAATCCCTCTCAATGTTGAAGGTGTGTGTGTTTTCTACTAGGCGGTTGGCGAAGTGTGAGACTGTTGTGTTATTTTTCCATGCATTTACGTGTTCCTGTATCCTTTGTTTGAACGTTCGTCCAGACTGCCACACGTACACGGAGGGACAATCACTGCATGAGAGAACACACACTCCACTTCGGAGGAGATGGGGGGATCCATAGTGTGTAATAGGGTTGAGTTGAGTGTTTGTGGAGAGAAGATGGTAGTGTGAATGTTGAAATGTTTTAATAGATTAGCGATTTTAAGTGAGAGAGGACCTATGAAAGGGATTGCATATCTGATTTGAATATTATTGTTCGGAGTAAGTGATGTGAGGTTCTTTGTGTGATAAAATCTAACTTTCTTAGTGATTATATTATCAATGAGACAGGTATTGTAGCCATTGTTTGATGCTATAAGTTTTATTGTGTCTATTTCTTTTATGATCTTATCTGGTGAGAATGGAATGGTAAAGAGACGATGGACCATGGAATGGAAGGCAGCATGTTTGTGCGAAGGAGGGTGTAGTGAGGAATTGCGAATGGTTGTGTCCGAAAATGTGTCTTTCCTGAATATGTCAAACTGGTGGCGGTTGTTTACTAAAGAAATAGAGAGGTCTAGGAAATTGAGTGTTCTATTGTCATTTTCAATTTCTGTGGTGAAGGTTATGTTACGGGGAAGTGAATTGAGAAATTGAGTAAAAATGTCAAGTTGTCTGTGCGTCCCCGTCCAAAGAGTGATCTACGTCGCGGTACCAATAAATGATGTTACGTAGAAGAAAATGTACAGAGTCAAAAATTTGTTTTTCAAGATGGTCCATAAATAAGTCTGCAAATAATGGAGAGAGGGGGGAACCCATGGGTAAGCCTGAGTTGTATTGATAGAATTTATTATCAAATTTAAAATAATTCACATCCAAACAAGGAGAGATTAGGTTCAAAAGTTCTTTTTTTGCAAAGAGGGGGCAAGACGCGGAGTCTAGGGTGTCACGTAAAAGATTTTTACTATCAGATGGAGGGATACTGGGAAAAAGATTTTTGACATCGAAAGAGATTAATTTAGCTTTAGGAGGAATAGGAATGTTTTTAATTTTGTTGGCCAGGTCCGTACTATTCTTAACGGTGTGTGGTGGACAGAAATTGGTGTGTTTGTGAAAGTGTTTGTTCAGATGATATGCTAGTCTGTGTGTGATTGTGTTGGTGTAGGAGACAATGGGTCTTATGGGTATGGAAGTCTTATGGATCTTAGGTAAACCATATAGACGTGGAGGGGTGGGGTTAGAAGGAAGAATATTCAGCCTTTACAAGTTAGGAAAAAGACCTTGTGATTCTGAAATTTCGTGTTTTACCTGGACAACAAATTTGTTGGTGGGGTCTTTTTTAGGTGTGTGATGTCATTGGATTTAATGAAATCATACATCATTGTGGTCCAAAATGACGGTAGTGTTCCCTTGTCCGCTTTTGTGATGATTGGACTCTGATTTTTCTCTGAGGTTATTAGCAATGATCAGTTCAGAATGATTGTGCTGAGTAGAATACTTTTGTAAATGTTGTTGTATGGTGTTAGTGATAATTTGTTTTTGTAGATCAGAGGATTTTAATTTTGTTAGAACGTTATCAGTGTAAATACAAACTTGTTTCATGGAAGAACTGTTGGGATTGCAGGGAAGGGAATACTTTAGACTTTGTTCTAATAAAGATATTTCATAGTGAGACAAAGAAGTTTTGGAAATATTTTTTAGTGTTGGGTGAAAGTTTATGGTAGACAGAATGTTAAATTTAATAGGTTGTGGGACGGGTGTATGCAACTTTGTCAGCTTCCACACCTGCCTTTGTTTCTGTTGACAGCTGAGCTTGAAGACCCGGTTGATTATCGAGTTAAGCACAGCACACAGTGGAATCCTTCATAGTGCGAGCTTTCTTCAGCAGGAACGCGTCGCCCATTAGAAGGCACTAAAGCGACTTCCCCGGAAATATAAATCTGTCACTTTATATTTCAGAAATTTAGGAATGGGTTGTTTGCTGTGTTGGAATTATATGTTTGGAAATCGATTGATATAAAAGGGAACAATGAGAGACTTCCCCAGCTCATTTGTAATGTAACCTCCAACACGACTATTTCGTGAATAAAGCGTAGTAAAAACTTTTGTGTGTTTCATTTCATCACCCCCATCCCAAATACTCATAATTTAGTATTAGTACCTTCAGAACAATACTACCTTCAAGGGTCGACCTCCAAATGGACTACTATATCATGCATGGAAGGAACTCAGACGTATGTATTGCCTTCACTACAATATAAGAACTTCGACTTGCAATCTGACAGAAACTGTGAATTGTGATTTTGCTCATGTACAAAACAACGTTAGAGTGTTCCGATTACTAAGTAACACAAAATCCTCTTCTTCCACACTCAAGAGGTTAACTGTGCTACAACCTGTGAAAGTAACCAACATTCTGTGCAATTACAGGGCGCATGTGTGTTATATACAAACTTAAGTTACCCTATTTCATCATGGAAGTTACTTTGGAACCAAGACCGGCCAACTTCATAAAACCTTTTTCATTTCCTTATGGCCATGATAGACCAATAATTAAACATGAACTCAACTTCAAAGCCATCCATTTGATGTCAATAAACTTAAGTTAGATTTAGAATCTTATGTACCTCCTTACACTGGATGGACAATTTTTCATGTATTTAGTATTGCTTGTACTACGTTTATGTTATGTTGCATGTGTTATATGTTCAGAAAGAAAATATTCAAAGCGATGAAATGTTTTGAATCCTCACCAAACATCGTCGATAAGGACATCGACATGAAACAAGGGGTGGAGGAGTTAAGCACAGCACACTGTGGAACCCATCACAGTGCGAGCTGTCTTCAGCAGGAACGCGTCGCCCATTAGAAGGCACTAAAGCGACTTCCCCGGAAATATAAATCTGTCACTTTATATTTCAGAAATTTAGGAATGGGTTGTTTGCTGTGTTGGAATTATATGTTTGGAAATCGATTGATATAAAAGGGAACAATGAGAGACTTCCCCAGCTCATTTGTAATGTAACCTCCAACACGACTATTTCGTGAATAAAGCGTAGTAAAAACTTTTGTGTGTTTCATTTCATCACCCCCATCCCAAATACTCATAATTTAGTATTAGTACCTTCAGAACAATACTACCTTCAAGGGTCGACCTCCAAATGGACTACTATATCATGCATGGAAGGAACTCAGACGTATGTATTGCCTTCACTACAATATAAGAACTTCGACTTGCAATCTGACAGAAACTGTGAATTGTGATTTTGCTCATGTACAAAACAACGTTAGAGTGTTCCGATTACTAAGTAACACAAAATCCTCTTCTTCCACACTCAAGAGGTTAACTGTGCTACAACCTGTGAAAGTAACCAACATTCTGTGCAATTACAGGGCGCATGTGTGTTATATACAAACTTAAGTTACCCTATTTCATCATGGAAGTTACTTTGGAACCAAGACCGGCCAACTTCATAAAACCTTTTTCATTTCCTTATGGCCATGATAGACCAATAATTAAACATGAACTCAACTTCAAAGCCATCCATTTGATGTCAATAAACTTAAGTTAGATTTAGAATCTTATGTACCTCCTTACACTGGATGGACAATTTTTCATGTATTTAGTATTGCTTGTACTACGTTTATGTTATGTTGCATGTGTTATATGTTCAGAAAGAAAATATTCAAAGCGATGAAATGTTTTGAATCCTCACCAAACATCGTCGATAAGGACATCGACATGAAACAAGGGGTGGAGGAGTTAAGCACAGCACACTGTGGAACCCATCACAGTGCGAGCTGTCTTCAGCAGGAACGCGTCGCCCATTAGAAGGCACTAAAGCGACTTCCCCGGAAATATAAATCTGTCACTTTATATTTCAGAAATTTAGGAATGGGTTGTTTGCTGTGTTGGAATTATATGTTTGGAAATCGATTGATATAAAAGGGAACAATGAGAGACTTCCCCAGCTCATTTGTAATGTAACCTCCAACACGACTATTTCGTGAATAAAGCGTAGTAAAAACTTTTGTGTGTTTCATTTCTTCGAGCGATCTCGTGGTAAGAACCTGCGATTCTTAAGACCATCTAGTGAATCGGTCTTCCACGAACATAACCATCGTATCTTGTACGACGTCCCATTCCGCAGCATGGAGGGAAGCGGAAAGTTCTCCTTGGATCCAATACAAGTAAAAGATTGAAATTCATAAATGTTGTCACAAACACAACACTGATCATTCGCTCAAGAAGAATTATGTTTGTCGCTCTTAGTTTATTTTATAAAAAATCATAAAGTCGGCATATTGGCAAAAACTGCCAAAATATCACGATTTTTGAAACATTTCTGGCTTTAAAAAATTAATATTCATTCGTAAAACCAAATTTTCCCTTGTGTATATGCAAAACAAAATTACAAATCCAGTGGTCTAATTTTTCTACGATTTTTGCTGTATTATCCACTGCTTGCTATTAAAAGTCAGGGGTCAATATCTTTTAAGCCAATTGACAGTCATTGAAATTCTGGTACACGAAAATCTATTCGATTTGTTATGCCTCACAGAACATCGGCTTTCTACTCACAACATCAATGCAACTGCTATTTCTAATTATTATTTAGCAAGTTCTTACTGTCGGAAAAAATTTAAAGGAAAAAATCCCCACGGAGGTACGTGTATCTACGTTCGTAATGATATCTTATCTTCTTCACTGACAGGCTACGAGAACTTCTGCGTAGATAGTGTGTTCGAATTTTCTGCAGTTAATCTGACCGACACCGGTATTATTGTTTTGTGTATTTATAGACCTCCTCAATCAGATCTTGACATATTTTTTCGGAACTTCGAAATTGTTTTAAAACATATCTCTACGGTACCTATTTACATACTCCAACATCCATTTTATAATTTTTATTATTTTATTATAAACAGTCATGATTCGTTCTCTTTGTGAGCTCGTGGTGGACCCTGGCCCCACGAGGATGCAGAGAGCGCATAATTCACTTCCGTTGAAAATAACTGTCTGCCTTGCGTCAGGCGTGGGACCGCCATTGTCCGTAGCGTCCTTTCGGTGCTGTGATGCTGTCATCTTAATTCTGATTGGCCCTTTTCTCCAGACGTCCATCTTGGAAGATGGACGAAGCGGTAGTGGCGCGAACGAGTAATCAGTGTACGTGGAGAGGTACACTCCGGAGCATGTGTTGGCGGTATGCTCCGTAAATTCGTCACTCATTATATTATAAATTCTTGTGGTGCGCCATGAGGCCCGCTCCTTAGCACTGCGTCTTCAACGCATGCTATGTTCTGTACTTGTAGATTATTTGTGTAGAGTGTGCCATGAGGTACGCTCCGGAGCACGCGACTTCAATGCTCCGGAGAGCTCGTAATCAATTCTTTTATAATCCAATGTTGGTCTTGAATGGTAAATTCCATGAGCACTAACTAAACGTACTTGAACCATTTGCTCAGTAATTCTTTATTTGTTCTGTACTTGTAAATTCTAAGTCTCGCCCAGAGACATTTATATCGTTGTATTCACGATCTGTTTCCTCCATTTAGAGTATCTTGCAGATGCCATTAATTGATGTATTCCTGGTGCCTTCATTTATTCTGTATGTTATTAGGGTTACATTTGGTCACAGCTGTACCAAAGGAGTTATTTACTTAGATTATATAGTGTTTAGTTGACGATTTCCTTTTATTGTTATTTGTACTGAAATATGATCCTGGTTCAGACACACATACCGACCGATCCCTCCTTTCACAATTGTGTACTGATACACGCACAAGCCAAGCGAGTGTGCTTTATAAGTTTACTAGCTGAATACCCGGCTTTGCACGGGTTAGGGAGAAACAATAATATAAATATACTACATAAATAAAAACAACAAATTATAAAGCACAATAATACACTACTTCATACAAATTTAAGAATCTTCTTTATTTAACACCTGTTTATAAACTACATTTTTTGTTTCATATCCAGGAGAAAGAATATATAAATTTTTAGGCGAACCTACTC
>NNCF01129008.1:89039-135491 GCA_002313205.1 Laupala kohalensis
GTAAAAGAATTTATTGATTTTAATCAAAGTTAAATTCGTCTTGTACTTTATCACGCCGTTGCTGTAGTACTTTTTAAATAACTTATAACAATTTCAAAAGCTATTTTCTTGCAATATTGTTGTCTTATGATTCATATTAATTTAGTTTTATGTGTACTCAACTTTGGCAGGGTTGTGTACATAAATTCTGTAGCCCCATCCTGGCCCGGGTTTTGCTCCGGTTTTCCTTCGTGTAGAGGCGGATTTCTTATACAGGTTCTCTAGGCTTTGTCTAGGGACGTGTTTATTGTAACAATAAATCGTGAATTTAGTGTTTTTTCAACTCTTATGATTTTTAAACACTATACTCAGAATGATCTATAGTTTGTCAATAATTTGTAAAATAAATGTAAAAACATGTAAAATGATTTTTTTTGTTAAATTACTAACATATTGACATTCTATGTTTATCGATCAGGCCAGCTAAGGACCACGAAAGACGAGTATCAGTAAGGCTCAGTTATTGATTTGTGTTTACTCACTAGACTCGTTATTTTACCGAGATCGGAGGAACAGCGTCTAGATAAGATCCACACCACTGTATCCGAGGTTGTCAGTCGCAGAGGTCGGACTCTTTTATACATCCCAGCTAATTTAACTGGAAGATGGATATAAAAGGCTTCAAATTTTATCTTGACCCGCCCGGGTATCGAACCCGGGATAACTTGGTGACAAGCAATCATGCTGACACCGTGGCCACGACGGGGTAATTCTTTTAGTGTTATATTTCGTAGCTAACTTTGTACCTTATCCAGGAATTTTTGCTTAAATTTGGAAGCTGCCTCTGCCTTAGGAATTGATGGGGTGGTCCCTTGCTTGCTTCCGGAGAGTAAATTGGTTTATTGTCCGCCACGAGGTCATACGGAGTATGTAACTGCTTTTTGACAATAAGTTTATTTATTTATAATAAAAATTCCGATAGTAGATAAAGAAACCATGAAAACCGTAAATATCGCACTTTGAATGTCGCTGGTATATTCATTTTGGCCAGCTATCCAGCTATAAGTTCCACTGTGTAGCGAACACATTTTACTTTGAAGGTCGCTAGTATATTCATTTTGGCCAGCTATCCAGCTATAAGTTCCACTGTGTAGCGAACCCATTTTGTCAAGCTTTTTGGCAATTTGCTTCACTGTGCTGTGCTCATCACGCTCGCACTCAGTGTGGCATTTCTAATCTCACGTGGCTGCTAGTGATCTCCGATTGGTTGCGTCGTGGCGGAGAGAAGAAAATAGTGCGAAACAATATTTCTTTATAACTACCGTAAATAGGAAGAGCGAGGAATACGGCTTATATTTTCGGAACCGCAATAATATTTGTAGTAATATGACATCAATTATTTTTTCGAACCCTTGTGGGACCATATTCTTATATTTGGCCAATTTTATTTTATAAGTATTAAATCGGCCACTGTCCTTGGGTCCTTGATCGGAATCGATGGAATGACCCCTTGCTTGTTTCCAGAGAGTATCTTAGTTTGTTATCCCACGCGCGTTCATACTTATTACCTTTGCAACTGCTTTATTGACAATAAAGTTTTTTATTAAACATTTTAGTACATCTTCCTTCGGATCAGTTATATTTACCTCTACGAGAAGCTGTTATCCCCATCAGAATGCAATTCTCACTCTTTGAGTATAACATGGAAGCAACTGAGTAAGCTGAAGTGAGGTATAATAATGAATGGTCTCTATAACGGTTCTTCTCTGCTAAATTTCTTCATTTTTAATTTTAAGGTTTGTTTTATGGGAATACAGTTTATTTTACGACTATTTGTTGTAGAATAAAAGTTTTTTATAATTAAGAGAGAAAAATTAGTATACAAGTAGTGGTTCTGCTAGATTAATAGATACCGACGTTCAAACGATTTTCTAAATTGGCGCAGCGCGAGCAATGTGTTTTCAACTACCGCTAACCTGTCTTCAGTGACGCCGGCAATATGCACTTTCCTACCCTTAGGACCCCTTGAACACGTATCTGAACAGAAACCGCGGTGCGGAATTTTTGCATACTTGTCTCAGCTCCTACGCTAAGTCGGAATAAGTGCCATTAAGAGATAACGGGCCACAATTTTCGAGGACTAAGTCGATTAAAGATAACATTCTTTTATTATCAGTAAATGTTGCAAAGGTATCTTTCAGCTGTATTTCATATAACGTTCGATAAAAATTTCATTTTCAGTAATGTTGATTTTCCTAGTCTCATACTATCTATCACTTGGGAACAATTTTATGGGTTGTTGCATCTATGTTACTGATTTCTTGAACGACTAGCCGACCCTACCTGGCTTCATTCGGGTGATTTTACTGTTATGATGCGGTTTAAACGTCTTTGAAATTTAGTGTCGATTTATATTGCACGTTTTTATTAAAAATTGTGGTGCTATCTTAACTAGTTCGTGATAATAATAATAATAATAATAATAATAATAATAATAATAATGGCATATTATCACGAGGAGGACAATAAACTAATTTTCTCTCCGGTATTAAGTAAGGGAAAATCCCATCAATTCCGATCAAGGGTCTAAGGCAGAGGCGGATTTAACATTTGAGCACACTACTAAGATAAGAATAAAAGTAGTTCGGTACGTGTCGTAATATTAACAGAATAGCAACAAATTTGTATTTAATGTAACCCAAAAACGTTATTTCACAATTACGTATTAACATACACTACAGAGTATTCGGAAATATTGTTTATAAATCTTAACTATTAAAATAACCTTAAATTTGAGGTTTATTATTTCAATAGATTGAGTAAAAATTCGCAAAAAAAACTTTTCACACTATTTCATCTCTTTTAAAAAGATTTTTCAATAAATGATTTCTCAGTGAGTTTTGTACAATACATACAAAATATCCAGTCTAAATTTCAAGTTTCTATGTTTGAAATTATTATCTGTGTAATTTGATGAATGTGTCAGACATTTGTGTCAGACATTCGAGAAAAAAGACCACCAATTCCACTGCTCTTTACCCGTTGAAAATTGAAAAAATCTAATATTCCAGAAAACTGTGTTTAGATATTTGATTTCACATATCATACATGTACAAAAATAAATAACATTTTATGTTATTTGTCAGTGTCCTTATTTACGACAACATGTATTAATAACGTACAAACACTTTAATAGTTCATACTTTTACATAACGTTTCGGGGATGTATGTTCCCCCTCTTCAGATTCATTTTGCATTTTCTGAACACTCCTATGATGCATGTGTACACTTATTCAAAGTTGTGATGAACTTATTCAAATAATCCTTTGTTACGTTCATGCGGCCAGCCCATGTGCGGCATTCGGTCACCATCATTATGTGTTAGCTTTATGTGTCATTTACGTATCAATTTGTGTATTTATTTCAGGATATGTGTGTATGTATTTCATGTTTTTACAGCTATTTCTCCAGTCTCAATTCATGTATTTTAAATATATTTAATGTATAATTCGTGAACGTCAATTCAGTGAAAATTGAGTACTGACTAACTATTAAATTGGTAGGGATGACCTTTCGTCAATCACAACTTATATGATAATAAAACCTTATGTTAACCATTTTGAAATTATTTCAGTTGTTTTTATTTAACATAGGCAAGTTATAGATAACTTTTTGATTTTTGTTCGTGACGGTTACAATTATTATTAAATACCATTATCCTTCTGATATGGTGCAAAATTATGGAGTCAGATACATCACATAATTAGGTAATTGATAATTAACTAATTACAATACGAAATTTAGTAATCGTTACGCGAGTCGAAATAATACGTCACGAACAAAAAGTTGGTAACCTACCGACGTGATTCGAATACGCCAATCTTCTGATTTGACGCAGTCGTTATTAAATTCATTCTGATCAACACTATCAACATCTCGCTCTACGCGATTAAAAATTTTGAAGTAAGTTGAAATTACGTAACAAAAGTGGTGACTTCCCGACTGTAATGAACACGCAAATCTTCTGATCTGACGCGGTCATTGTTTTGCTAACTCACTAAACATGACAAAAAAAGTTAAAATAAAATCAACATAACATTTTTCTATGAATCACGTCGGACGCGAACAACTACATTCAGTATATATATCCACCGTTTCAATGGAATCAAACGATCCATTCTCTCTATTTTCCACATCAAACTTGAGTCTACATACTTTTTCCCCCTAAGTAAAAGTTTCAAGAACAGCAGGCGAGGTGAGTGAAGATACTTTTCTCACAGATTTTTGGCTGTGGAAAGGGAAATTCCTTTCCACGTTCTTTCTGAACGAACTATGATTGTTGGCGTAGTCATGAATAATGAGTTCAATATTCTACAAATTCAAACGTATATAACAACGCACTACCAATCAATACTTCTGAAACAAAATGGAAAGGAATTACTTCTGGTGAATATATACTGTCAATTTAAGGATGATATTCCTTCTTCTTCTTCAGTTGGCTCTACAGTCCCAAATGGACCTTCGCCTCCTCGACAAGCCGCCTCCATTTTTTCTTGTCTTTTGACGCCAACTTCCATTTCATAATCCTGGCTTTCTTCAAATCTTCCTCCACACAATCCCACCATCTACTTCTTGGTCTTCCTCTTGTCCTCACTCCATCCAGTTGGCCATTTACCACCTTCTTTACAGTTCTGCTCTCATCCATCCTATTAACATGACCCAGCCATTTCAATCTACTTACTCTTATGTACGTGACAACGTCAGTATCTTGGTACAACTGCGCTATTTCGTTATTATACCGTACTCTCCACTGACCATTCTCCTTAACCCCTCCATAGATTCTCCTGAGAATTTTCCTTTCAAAGATTTTCAATCTTTCACATACTCCTTTTGTTAATGTCCATGTCTCAGCACCGTACATAATCACCGGTCTTATTAGTGTTTTGTATATCCTAATTTTGGTTTGGCGTGGCACGATATGGTTTTTAATTAATGGAAGTAGAGCAAAATATGCTTTATTAGCATTTGTAATTCTTCTATCTATCTCCATATTTATTTCATTTCTAGCTGTAAGCAACGTTCCCAGATAAATAAATTCTTGTACTACATCAAATTTATGTTTACCAATGATAATTTTGGTATCTTTGATATTTTTCCTTCTGGAGACTGTCATAAATTTTGTTTTTGCTTCATTTACTTTCAGACCAAGCCTAGAGGTATATTCTTCCAACTGGATGAATTTCTCCTTCACATCCTCCACTCTCCTCCCTGATATCACTATATCATCCGCATACGCTAGTATTTGGTGTGTTCTATACAGAATGTTCCCACGGTAGTCTATTCCAGCCATCCGAAACGCTATTTCCAATGCTACGTTAAACAACATCGGGGCTACACTATCTCCTTGTCTAAATCCTGTTTCAAGGCTTATTTCTTCCGATATATTTACACCTGTTTTAACTTTGGCTTGGTTCTCTTCATTCATTAGCTTGCACATCCCTACCAACTTTTTAGGTATTCCCATCTCATGCATCTGATCCCACATTTCTTCTCTCCAAATACAGTCGTAGGCGGACGTAAAATCGAGAAATAGATGGTGTGTAGTAATATTTCTTTCCCAACATTTGTCCAATGTCTGTCTCATAATACATATCTGGTCTATTGTTGATCTATCCGACCGAAATCCACACTGATACTCTCCAATCAGCTCATCTACATATGGTTTGAGTCTATAACACACTATTTTAGACAACACTTTGTAGCCTGTGCAGAGTAAGGTGATGGCTCTATAATTGTCACACAACGTTTCATCCCCTTTTTTGTGTATTGGATTAATAATTCCACATTTCCATTCCCTCGGTATTACTTCCATTTCCCAAACTTTCGTAATCAGTTGGTGCATAATTTTCATCATCGCATCCTCACCACATTTATATAATTCACTCCTAATTCCATCGCATCCTGGCGCTTTACCACTATTCAAGCTTGCTACAGCTTTTTTAATTTCTTGTACCGATGGTGGAGCTACGTCTGGTTCCGCTGTTTGGTATTCCCCATGTTTCTCATATCCCCTCATACTTCCATCCTCTTTGTACTGAAAATGATTCGCGTAGTACTCTGCCCATCTACTCGAAATTTTGTTTCCCTCCGTTAGAATTGTTCCATTATGCGCTCTAATGATTACTGCTCTAGGTTTGAATCCATTCTTGATGTATTTGACTTCCCTGTACCATTCTCTAGCTTCTCCGCAATTGTACTTTTCCTTAATATTTTCCATCTTACTATCCCACATTTGTCTCTTTTTCTTCCTATACAGCTTGTTACACTCCTTTCTTTTTCCTTTATATGTTTGTTCGTTTTGTCTTGTCGGTCTTCTCCTGTACTTTTCACACGCCATATTCCTTTCATGGAGAGCCTTTCCACATTCTTCATCAAACCACTCATTTCTTTTCGGTCTTCCCTCCTTCCCTAGCACCTTCCCCGATATCTCTACTATGCTTCCTCTTACATTTTTCCACACCTTTTCTACATTTGAATCATTCTCATTGATTTTCAGGAGTGCATTTTCTAGCTCTTTACAATATTTCTCCTTGTATTCCTTATTTTCTAATTTTTTAACATCCCATTTCCCCATTTCACTTTTCTTTATTTTTGGTGTCTTACTAACTTTCAAATTAACTTTGGCCCTTACTAGAAAATGGTCCGTTTCTATCTTTGCTCCCCTCATACTTCTTACATCATTTATATTCTTACAGTGCCTCCTGTCTACCACTACATGATCTATCTGATTCAAATATCGGCCGTCAGGTGATCTCCAAGTACCCTTGTGACATCTTTTGTGTGGATACCATGTATCTGAGACCGCAAGGTTTTTACCATTGGCTAGATCCACTAACCTTCTTCCGTTATTGTTAGTATTTTCGTGTATGGTATACGGTCCACATGCTGGTAGCACATAACTTTCCTTGCCCACCTGGGCATTGAAATCCCCCAATATGACTCTCATGTCATATGATGGTATAGTGTCGATGACTCTCTCTAATTCAGCGTAGAAAATCTCCTTTACATCATCCTCCTTCTCCTCTGTACGAGCATGTACAGATACAAATGTAACATTATAAAATTTCATCCTAAGTCTAATGAGACAAATTCTTTCATTTATTAACTGTGATTATTAATAATCTATCAAACTGTGTTGTACCCTACCACTTAAATAGAACCCTGTGCCAAATTCATGTTTTCCTTCTTCTTTCCCACTATATACAATTGTGTATTTTCCTTTAGAGTTCACCCCCTTCCCGATCCACCTAATCTCTTGCAGTGCACATATATCCATTTTAAACTCTGTCATTTGCTTTTCTAGTTCCTTTACCGCCCCCTTTCTGTATAATGTTTTAACGTTCCAGGTTCCAATATTCATTACCTTATTCAATTGCCTATTTCCGTCATACTTGGGATTCCATTTCCGAGGCTTCTGAGTTTTCCTAACCTTAACATTTTTTACAGAGATAGGGTGTCAACCTAAACCTAACCCCCTGAGATCCGGAGGACCAATGATTTTTGGTCGAGGTTTACTCCCCTAGGGCGGTTGGTTCCACTACACCTACAGAGGCCCCCCTCCCCCTTGGTTTTCTGTCAGGGTTTCCTTCCCTTAGCCTATGGCTCCCGTTTGAAGGCGCCGGAGACTCGCCTTTCGCCTGTTCTCGTTAGCCACAACACAATTTGGCTTAGGCAACCGACTCGCATCCGCTGCCATCTCCGATGAGATGGCGCAGAGTCGAGAAGGTACCCATGGCCACCAGCATCTCAGAATCTTAAGCTAAGGTTCTGAGAGCCACATGTTGTGTTGCCCAGGGGTCCCCACTAGGAGGTGAGAATCAGACTTGACTGACAGAGCTCTATTTATCGGGACAGCATTCAGGCGCTTAACAGTATACACTTATAGGCATTGTGTATCCCACCTAAGCCATATCAGCCCATTGACCCCCAAGGATGATATTCCACCTAGCATAATAACATTGGAAGAGATAATGAAAAATTTCAAGGGAAAAAAACGTATTTATCTGCTTAGATTAGAATGCACGGTCGCGCATGTGGGGAGATCGGATGACAAATAAAAGGGGAAAAGTCATGGAGGCATTTATCATAAGCCAATAAATGATTTTAAATATATACGGGGAAAATACATATCTAGGGACACAAGGAGACTGAATTATAGATCTCACACTGACGAATAAATGGAGACAGCCTTCCATTACTGACTGGGTAGTTAAGGATGGGGTGGAAAATGATCATGGGGAATCCAGATGGGAGAAATAAGAGGAGGTGCAAGAGAAAAAATATTCAAAATTGATTGGAAGAAGACGGAGAAAAGGAGGGAAAAGTTAGCAGAAGAAATTATGTGGGCAGAGGAAAATGGTCACTTAATTTCAATCAGTCTGTTTTCTTTTGGGAGGTTAATGCAAATGCATATTGTATGAAATTTAATCCTAGGAGTTCTATTTATTCAGATTTTGTTTCTGCTGATTATTATACTCATTATCCTGAACTAAGCTACATGCAAGAATGTCAGTCTGTATGTAAGGATCTTAGAGAAACTGTGATAAATGATAATATTTGGAGCGACGGAGAAACCGTATATACTCCTAGTCAGTTAAATTTGTGGAATATTAATATTCAGTGTCTGCTTACCTCTGTTTGCCATATGAATGAAATATATATTTTTGGACAGGCTACTAGTGTTAATCACGTGACATGTAGTTCTGAAAGTAATCATTTGTGTATTTTTAATAAAAATGTAAACAGGCCGCCTCGAAATGTCAAGTTGGAGGTAGTTACGAGTTTTATTAAAATTGAATGTACACATGATAATGTTAATCAGTCGGTGACGGCTGTATGTTGGAGACAGCATTCCAATGTATTACTTGCTTCTATTAGACATAATATTGTTGAATCCTTGGAGTTAGTTTACGTTCAAGGAAAGAATCTTCCGTAGTATATCGTGTGTAGAAGATTAAAGCTATTCGTATCTAATCTAGAACTACGTATAGAGACGGTGGTTCAAGCAAAGGTTATTACTTCGTCTGATTTAAATCGTGAATGTGACGTCATCGAGAGCACCATATGTGTAATACTGAAATTGAGATATCACTTTGATACTGGTCAACTTTATTGGCATTGAGCTGGGAAGAAGCACCTTAATGCTAATTTTTGAATAGATAATCACAGAATTTTGTATTAGTGGGTGATGGTTAAGGGAATTTAAATTAATTTGCATTTAGTATTATTATTTTAATGAGAATTTTGTAGCTATAATATTTGATATAAAATAATGCAGTCATGAGACTTGTAGTTGTTAGGGATTATGGGTGCTTGCATCCTTGTTTTTGTTATGTCAATTATTTCAGCTATGCGTGTGTAAAGATGTGTGGTGTAATCACCAAAGTGACAGTGCACCAGTGATGACTTTCTTCGTGTCAGTGACTGAAGGCTCAGACACTAAGAAAGATTTAGTGGGGAGGAGCTATAACGTCGGCACCAGGACATTCCATCAATTTGTGAAATATTAATATTTCTTTGCATTTTCCAAGCCGGATGCTGTTAATAATCTTACAATAAATGGCCGGTCGGCGCTAAGACGGAAGTGCGACGAACTTGGGACCCACCCTAAGCCTCTTCAGTTATTGAGGTATTGTTTGAACGAACACCTTTCACTTTTAAAGAAGGTACAATTGATTTCGGAGAATGCGGCTTGCGGCGATGACCCATGCGCTGTCCACTGGAATTTAGGTGTACCTAAAGAAAAGAAGAATTTTACGAAGTAATGAGTGAAGTGCGTCGCCGGAAATAGAACAATGAGACTCTGAAACAGGTGCGCTAAGCAGGGACCGAAGGTGGCTCGTCTTCGCGGCGCAGACTGCGTTCTTAGAATTCAAAGGGATGGACAAGAAGAATATTTGCAAGGTGTGGTGGCGAAGGCATGGTTATTTGCAGATCACGTGACTTCTGCTACTGTATATATTGGGCGGAGTGAAGATCTTCAGGGTCTCTCTACGAGGGGAAGTGGAAGACCGTCTGCACGGGAGGAGTATCCGGGCTAGACTTGGTCACGGGGATCAAATGTTCGTTAGGCTGCTGCGGCAGTCTTAATGAAGTCATTACTAGTTGCGAGGGTCGTAACTTATATCAGTTAGTTGTTGGGGAAAACAACTTATAATTTGGAAGGTTCAAATAACCTGAGGGTTTTTACTATTTAGTTGTCTTCAACTAAATTTAACCAACTTTAACTTTCCGACAGCATTAATTGGGTAATAACAGATTATTAGATGTATTAATGATTTTGGGAGTTTGTCTCTGTTGTAAATTCAGATTTCTAGTTAATTTGTAATAAATCATTATTTATTGTTATTACTCGTGTGTTTGATTGCTTGGGAAACCGAGCTGNTGCTCGGGAAACCGAGCTGGTGGCAACGACAAAAACTACCATAGGGATTTTGGTATTTATGTGGATCCCGCTTCTACCAAAGAAATAATAATATCGCATCAGGGCTTGAGGTGTGATGTTACATGCATATGTCTTTTCAAGCTCCTCCGGTGGCTAAGGGGTTAGCGTGATCGCTCATCACCAGATCACTCCGGGTTCAACAACCGACCGGGTCAGAAAAAAATTTGTAGCGTTTCACATTCATGTCCTAGATTATATATCTGGGAAGCGAACCCTACTTCTATCCACATCCTACTACTCCTAGTATCTCTAACTATTAATAACTATTTCTCGTAATACCTCCACGTGGGCCAAGTTGTTGGTAAACGTAGCTAACCGGCCCACCTACTATTATCTGTGTCCCCGGAAAATATGTGAACTAAAAGCATAATTTCTGTTCTCTGGTTCCTGTTCCTCCCCTGCGCTCAGTATCTCGTCGCGACAATGTAGTACGTCACTTTTCTCCCGACTATGTACCGTGTTGCCTGAGCGATTTTCGAGTCCATACGATACCAAAAGAAAGAAAAGAATATTCTTTCGTATACTGTCCAGCAAGCAACCAAATGGGCAACTGTAATCACAGGCACAAAATATAATGTAGCATTTTTACTTAGTCATTATACCGCACTTACATAAATTAGTGAAATAAATTTGTGTTGTATATTGTAGGCAGATCGGAATCATTTATTGAAAAGAGAGGAGCTAAATGTGGGAGGAGAAAAATTATATACGCCACGGATTGAAGACCTAAAGCACCGCTAGTTATTGCTGGTGACATGGACCGTTGTATTTTTAGAAGAAAAATTAAATTTATGCTCTAAAGAAGAAGTCCGTACTTTGAAGAAACAAGGTATCATCCCCACTATTCAGTAATAAAATGCCGACAGAGAGCTGAAGTACGTGACAGTAGTAAATTCAACAGTCCTGGAGAACAATTGATTTTTACGCACAACGGAAGCAGCGACGTATTCATGGAAGGTGTTCTGATTTTCAACGTGATTACCGCGACGAGACGAACTGTGTTTATTTTAATAAATGATTTGTTAAAAAATAAATCGTGACATCTTCATTAAAATTGAAACATCAGTTATTGTTTAAAATAAACATTTTGAGAATTAATATACATTTTAATAACAATATATTAAAATAATATGGTCAAATTTAATGCGATCGCTCCCGTCACAACCTGTCCGTCCTTTCCTACTGATTCAATCAATATTTGGCAATCTCGTAAGTGCCTGTAACTATCATTAATTTCGCAGAAGGACCGCTGTGGTAGGTGGGCTCTTCATAGCGGAGGGGGTTCGAGTGGAAAGCGGAGAAGTTGACGCTAGCGCCAGAGGGACACAGATCCGTTGGTAGGATAATAACAAGAGCCCTACCACCCACCTCCTACCTCCTGTCGCTCCATGTAAAGAAGCTTCAATAACATGTTACATTACCCATTTATAAAAACTATAAGTGTCTTTTCATCATGGCCTTTTTACATACAGACATCCTAGGTGGCTACCTAGGTCGGAAGCATTTAGGAGCGATCAGGGGGAAAAGCAGGCTGTTTGTTTTGCCGTACGGTTTATTAACATTCACCAAAACGTATGTGTGTCTGCACCCCTCACATTTAGAAAGAGAAATTGAAGGTAATTAAGAATATTTTTATTATAAGTGAAGTGGGAAAAATTATTCAGTTTGGAAACCCTTTATTCCGCCCCGTCTCCGCTGACATGTCTTCGAGAAGTCAACTACTGTTGTAGACTGATTTTCTGTGGTGTGTGGTGACCAAATATGTTCGAACACATATTATCATGAGTGTAACATTACTGGGCACCTCGGTAAAAAGCGCCCCATGTTTTCGAGGGGAGACTTAGAGTGGGGAGGGGGGAATTCTGACTTTTGTTCCTCGAGTTTCAATAGGTTCCAAAATTAAATAATTTTTCAATCGAGTTTCGAAAGGTGGTCTGTTCCAAAGACTAAACCTATGTATATCCTTATGTATTTTGACGCACTATATCCGAATTCAGGACCAGAATTGCTCTATCACCCTTCATTTTTAAAATTGTCTTTAGAATAGACAAACGGTTCCAACAAATGGTAAGAATGGTATTGGTATTATGTGTTGAATATGGTCGCTTTTTGGTTTGGTCTTGGAGAAGGGGGGATTAAGGTTATAGGAGTGTAGAAATGTTTTTCACCCAGGGAGTCAAAAAAAATTCTCAAATTCCTGTTAGTTTGTTTTGTTGTTTGTTGAATCTGTAACCTCTGCATCTGAGAGTTTGCATATATGCAGGGATGTGTACTCAATGAACTTGGTCAATACCATTCGAATTAGCTGTAAAAATACATACGTTGTGACTTTCATAAAAGTTTTAATTTAAATTTTATTTCATGTAAAATTGAAGTGCAATATAGAGAGTTGTCACAGTATGTGACTAAATCAAATGAAAAACTTGGGGTACGCAAGGAGACATTTTGAAGTGTTAAAGTTTTTATAGACTACTATACTACTAAGAAAATAATAACATCGGTCCTTTTAATACTTATCCAATTATTATAAAATAAGAAAAGGTATAATAGTTATGAAACCGAGAAGTAGAGTGCGAGTTGTTTCTTTGAAAATGTATATGCTGAGCTAATTTATACTATAGAGTGATCTTGATGAAATTATCTGAAAAGGTCGTGACGAGACAGTGCGATATTTTAAATAATTACCAATCACTTGTGAACGGAAATTTACGTGTAAAAATACATGTAAAAGATTGACTCAAAACTTTCTGGTGCTCATATTCCTGTTACATCATATTCAGTTATACTCATCTCACGCATAATGCATTAGTGATATTATTTGCGGCTGTAAATAATTGAACATATACTGCGTTATTCACTCAGTACAGTAAGTATTGTCTGAAGAGAAACTCGTCGAACCGCTATGAATATGTATTACTTTCATTCAGCGCCATTTTTAAACGCGCGGGCATGGAAACACAGGCTCGGCCCCGAAACGTCTTTCAAAAAATGTAGCTATCTTAATTTTTTCAATTATTTTATTTTACATTTGCAAATCAATGAGGAACAGGGTTATGAGAGTTCCAGAAAATAAATTTAAAAAACTATAGAATTTTATTACATTTTTAATGAAAAGAGTAAATTTGTTTGAACAAGAAGAATATTCAGTTGACATTTTTATGCACAGAAAGCTCGGGGGTTTAAAACCACCTCTGCGAAGTGGAAAGCTGCTTCCTGGAGCAAAAGTAAGTAACAAAGCACAACAAACTGAATAACCGAGTGTGAATCATACGAGCGTCCTCCCTCCTCCAACAATTAACGTTCTAGGAAGTCTCTACCACGTGACTGATTGGCCTTGGCTGTGCTCCGTAACGGATGAGCGAAGTGACTTTTCCACATCAGCAGCGTCAACAAGTGTTCAAAGTGCGACTGAGCGCTTACGCGCCCGCTGTTCTTGAGTGCACGAGTGGACGGTTGTATTCATTACACTAGTTCAGTACCCCAAGTTTCAGAGACGCAGCTAAACAAATTATTTCTTAGGTATAAAATTGCTTTATGTCGCATGTCATACACGTGTATACGCCCGACTATGGGTCTTGAAATATTGTTACCGAAATGCAGTTTTTTTTATCAAGTGGCAGGTATCAAATTAGCAATGTCTCTTTAAAAAAACACCATTACTTTCTATTGCTAGAGGAGATAAAACTCGTATTTTTGCATTTTTCTTTCTCCAATTTCTTTAATGAAAAACTTGTATAGTTATTTGTTATTATTTACATATTTGTTATTAAGTTACAAAACATGCACTTATGCATTTCAGTAATTATTTTGAAATGTTTTGCTCTACAAGTTCAATATGATAGTTCAAAATATAAGACTATAAAATAAAGTAATTCGGTGTTACTTTGTGTTGTAGTTTATGAAAACATGATGACATGTATTAAATGAATTGTAGTTTGACTTATCTTTAGCAAGTAAACTATTATAATAATGATTGTCTAATAAAAAAATTCTCTATTGATAGTGAAGACCTTTCCAAAATGGCTGGAGTTTCCTTGACAGATTGGTTACCAATTGCCATTCAAGTTGCAAAATGTTTTCAAGGTGATAAAAGTAAGTCATTGTTATTTATTTGTATTTTCTGTTATGTACATTCCATGTAATCTTGTAAAGAAATAAGAATTAAGAAAGTTCAATGATCATGAAGTAATTGTAAACCGTAATATTTAATACCATAATATTAATATGTTTTTAGGTAGTGATGATGTCCGATCTATTATACAACAAGAAATGAGCAAGTCACAAAATCAGCAGAACAGTATGTATGACAATCAGGTCTTTCAATGTCACATCAACATGTACCACATCTACACTGTTATTTGAAAAGAGACCTAATATTTCAGCTTGTCAGTAGTCACTTAATTTTGATTTCATTGTACAATTTTTGAGGAATCAAGTATTCCTGAATGGAAATTCAGATTAGCTCATGTCATACCTGTGGTCCAATTGTACCTGTGGCAGATCAAGATATGATTGCCATCTGTGTACAGCATGTATCAACAAACATCATGTGTCTAAAATATGGCTTTATCATAAAAATTAATAATTCATAATTATAATTACAAAAATATATTTCACATGTCATACTGAAACTAAATAATAGCACCGTTGAGCTGTATTTCAAATTAACTTGTCTTTTCAATGAGCTGTGAGATGAGGTTTGTTAGAAATTGAGCGATAAAAATTATAAAATATGATAATTTTTCCATGAGTTAAATATTTGATTTCACTGACAAATTTGAGCAATCATTACTTTGGAGTTTCCAAAAACAAATTTTTTGCTATATCTTTAGAGAAGTCCATACTTTATTACATTAAAAACATGAATGAAAGAAGATTACTTCTGTAGAGATATTTTGTATGAAATAATAATGTTAGTTCTATCGAAATCTTTTTGTATTATTCTGGAAGATATAGAATATATTATTAAATTGAATCTCTTTATGTTTGCAGTAAAAAGCTATCCACTGCACCATTGCATCTATAATGTTAAAGTATCAATTGAATCCAATAAAAGAAGTTTATTTGAGTTCCAATTTTTTCCATTAAATGTTAATTTTTTTAAATTCTTGTAATATTACATTATTATGTTACTCTGGCTGGACCGCAATTTATATTGTAAATTGAAATAATATTCACAATTTAAGCAGTAAATTGAAATATTACATATAATCTTTAAGAAACTAAAATAGATATCATCCTCTAAAAATCTTACCATACAATATCATGCACCCTTATGGATTGATTATGGTTCTATACTGTGTGAAGGATAAAATAATACATTTACAAGACAGGGTGATTTAAATAATTTTGTAAGTCAGTCAGTTATAAAAACAGATAAGTCATTTGCATTGGAATGCGTATTATGTAGATATGAGGAACAGCAAACCAAATAAATACTGGACAAAGGGGTATTGGTGGTCCAATAAGTTTCAAAATTTGATATACAAAATGTTACTTGTTTTTATACTTCTACTATTACTCCTGTTACTCTTTTATTAACTCGTATTACATCATGTTTTTATTTACTTATATTTCTATTATTACTCTTACTTACTATTATTCTTACTTGTATTTCAACCAGAATCTTACTGTTATTTAAGAGGGACAAAAAAATTAATTAGAAGCTAACTAGCATAATACTTTAAAGATTTGAAGTAGCTCACTTCTTTTACTGTAAATGTTATTGCTTAACATGATATTTCTTGCTCATTATTAATATTAATCTGGTTTCAAAGGTATTGTATGATGACAATTAGAGTAAGTTATTTGTTATTATGATAAGTTATCGATCTACACTTAGATGAGTTGCATCTCTGCAGATAATTACATTAATTAGCATTAATAATAATAATAATAATATTTTATTGAACAAAGATGTATGGCGAGTCATTGAACTAACAACAAAACAATAATATTTACATATAAGAATTACAACATTATATTAATTTTGATACATTTAACCATATTCATTTAACTTAGGCTAAGTTCTCTATGTATTTGTCATTCGTCATTAAATTAAATTTATTGTCAAAAAACAGTACAAACTGCGTATGACCACGTGGAGGGAAAAAAAACTATTTTACTCTCCGGAAGCAAGCAAGGGACCATCTCATCAATTCCGATCAAGGGCCCTAAGGCAGAGGCGGATTCAAAAATTTCAGCAAAAGTTCCTAGATAAGATAAAAAGTTAGCTGCGAGTTATAATACTAATAGAATGTCAATATGTTTGTAATTTTAAGCAAAAAATTACATGTACAAGTTATTATCGAACTATAGATTATTCTGAGTATAGTGTTTAAAAATCATAAGAATTGAAATAACACTAAATTCACGATTTATTGTTACAATAAACCCGCCCCTAGACAAAGCCTAGAGAACCTGTATGATAAATCCGCCTCTACCAGAAGGAAAAACGGAGAAAAACCCGGGCCAGGATGGGGCTACAGAATTTATGTACACAACCGTGCCAAAGTTGAGTACACATAAAACTAAATTAATATGAGCCATAAGACAACACAATCATGCAAGAAAATAGTTTTTGAAATTGTTATAAGTTATTTAAAAAGTACTACAGCAATGGCGTGATAAAGTACAAGACGAATTTAACTTTTATTAAAATCAATAAATTCTTTTACAGTGTAGAAGCACTGGTGCAGGAGGTAGTTTTTAACCGCTGATTTGAACAGATTCAATTTCATAATGTCTTTTATATTCTTGGGCAGGGAATTATATAGAACGATTCCCGAATGATAAGGTCCTTTTTGGCAAAGAGTGGTTGACACTCTAGGGCGATGAATATTACTACTATTGCGTGTATAGTGTTCGTGAACGAGACTGTTTCGTATAAAGAAAGGGTGGCACTTCAGTAATTCGGTCTTAACAAACACGACTGTTTCATAAATATAAATGCAGGGAAGTGTTAAGATATTTAATTGTTTGAATAAATGTTTACAAGAGTTTCGGGAGTGAGACTTACAAATTATCCGAAGTATCCTCTTCTGAATTCTGAAAGTTTGAATACTCTGACCGGAATATCATCTGTTTGGCTTTAATTATTACTTTCTTAAGTACTACTGTGTATTGTTTATAATATGTTTTGAGTTGAATGGGACATGATGGTTTTTTAGTTAACATATAGAGTCTTCTCTTCTGTTCACATGATGTTTTGATTCCTTTTGTCAGCCATTGTTTTTTACTTGGTGGTTTTTGTGTTTGCTGCTTATATGGATGGGATATGTCAAAATAATTTAATCACTGGTAGAAGAATTTGTTGTACTTGCTATCTATGTTAGAGGTTTCATAAACCTGAGTCCACATTTCATTATTTAGAAGTGTTAGAAGTGTATTTAAATTTGTGGTGTTAAATATTCTTCTGTTAGTTACGACGGGGGACTTTTGGGAGTTCGTATCAGTTATAAGTGAGAGTATCTGTAATTTATAGTTGTTAATATATTGAAATTTAAATTATATTTATACTTTTATCACACCTTTGTTATGTACTTTAAATAGTAATTATTATAATACAAAATTATCTCAATGCAAACTTTTATTGTTTCAGATTCTTTATAATTCTTCATTTTTATCTGTAGGCAACTCCAACATTATTGTGTTCTTAATTTCTGTAGTCCTATCCAGGCCAAGGGTTTTTCTCTGGTTTTCCTTCAGGTGGAGGTAGATTTATACATAGTTCTGGTAATGGCTTTTTTGACAATACATTTATTAAAATTTTGAGTACCTGAGACTTTGCTTGCATGGATTTTGTAATGTTTGCAACTTAATTCTTTCTCATATCCCCATTTGTATCCATGAGAATGTTATCTAGTAATTTAAATGGTTTGCAAGTATTGGTGTATATCCTGAACCCTTTGTTTTCACTGATGTAATTAAGAAAAAGAGTTGTGGTTGTTTTAACATTTACTGAGATATATTCTAAAATTAATTCATGGTGCAAAGCACTTTATTGTCAAAAAAAGCAGTTGCAAACTGCTTATGATCATGTGGGAGGCAAACATGGTGCCCCGAGCTGAGTCTGGCATTACCTTCACTTGTGCTAGGCTTCTTCCTTTCTCTTTCCTGACCTTCCTTGGTCACCTCTTGTTCTTTTCGATCCCGACGCTAGGGTATCTTTCATTTTCCTCTTTTTTATTTTATAATAATATATGTAATGTTTTGAGATATGTTGATATTTGAGTTTTGAGTTGTAATTCAGGAGGGTTTTTAGTGGGTATGGTTGAGTCATTTGCCGAGTCCCACACGCAGGGAGAGTCATGTTGGCTCTCCCTAGTGCATAACTGCATTTTCCCTGCCTCTGATTAACCAGCGTTGCCTGGTTTTTACTTATTCTGATCTTCTTGAACACAGAATAAAATAGCTTTCAGGGAGCCATATCCCCATGTGGTCTGAACTGAACATAACGGCATTGGAAGTACATCTCAACAACCAGGAAACTATGAAACTGATGCAAATTTGTTCTTTTCTATGATTTTTTCATGTCATCCTTTTTCCACAGTCCCTTTGGGGTGGCAAGTGATGTCGTATTCTCCATGGGGGCTGAATTCAGACAACTGGTATAAGGAGTGACACCATTCATCTCAGCGACACTGAAAACTCTGAACTTGTCACTGATATCTATCATTTTCAATAATAATCTAAGTGACTCCAAAACCTTGGTCCTCCACACTAATATCAGTAACTTTTAATAATTTTTACATGTCAACCCATCCCACCCACAGAGAGCTATGGGTATATTATTTCCTACGGGCAATGAATATAGCTCAGGGAAGTCCGGGGTCAAGTGGACCTGAAGGGCTAGAATGCTTTGTAGGTATCTTTATTGGTTGCTTTACTAGCAGACTTACAATTTTGAAAAATGTTTTTCATTTAATTAATTTTTAAATGTACGCAATAAAATGTAAAACTCTGCAACCAACCTTGCAAATGCAGAGTCAGTGACCAGTTTTAAGATGAGGGAAAAAGGAAAGTAAAAAGTATTGTGACCAAAATTTGACAATATGACAGGTTGTAAGACATCAGAAAGTATTTCAAAGGATATATTTCTCATGCAACTCTGAACACAATGATTTTCCAGTTAACTACTAGGTGTTAAATAAAGTAAGAATTTTTTAAAACCTATACAGACTATTGTTTTATTTGTGAATATATTTCATACACGTAAATTAGTTTTTTTTTCCCTCCACGTGGTCATACGCAGTTTGTACTGTTTTTTGACAATAAATTTATTTTATTTATTTACATAATTTTATCACATGCAATTTGTGTACATTTCCAAAAACAATATAGTGTTGATATTTTCCATGATTCATGAAAAGAATTCCTGTGGCCCTAGCCCCAAAATCCCTCAGCTTTCTTTCCCGTGTGTCAAAGAAACGTAAGGAAGGTGAAAGGGGATTGAACCAAATATCCTTGACTGCTTCAAGATGGAGGCTTGTAAAACTCATGGAAAAACTATGGAACTCCTTGTAAGGAATAAACATTCTGTCAAGTATTCCTATTATTAATTTGTACTAAAATAGTTTTGATAGTTCATGAAAGTATCACCATGCGATAAGTTTGAAAATATTGTGGCAAAATTTTTACAAATTGTTTGAAGTTTATTGGAAATTTTCACCTTTACTATCTATGGTACTTTCTTTTAAAAAATTTTAAAACTTGATGTCCATTGATATTTGTAAGTAAGGCTCCCATTGTTGAAGTCAATTTAGACTTTGTTGGCCAATACATATTGTAGCTTTAATCGGTAATTTCAACTACTAAGACTGATGCACCCAAGTTTCTTTTATAAGAGAATGAAATGTTTTGTGTTACAGATGAAACTATGAAGCAGATGTTGGCAATGATTGAGCAGAAACATGCAGCTGAACTGCAAGAAGCCAGCCGAGAACGAGACTTATTTAAAATAGAAGGTATCTAATTTAATAGTCAAATTAGCACAGCTTATACAATTTCCCTTAATCAAACATGGACATCTTGGTTTGAACCAGATTTCTCTCCTAAGATTTTGTGCAAGATTTTAAAAGATCATTTCAATTATATATCTTATGTTATTTGGTATTTAAATTTTAGCATGTCTATAGATATGTTTACCTTTATTTTTCAATAATATCAGGTTTTAGGGAAAAAAGTATAGTGGAAGTCTTGAGGATTTATTTCAAGTGCTTGTTATGCTTTTTGATGAACTGAAGTGATAAATTTCTATGATGTGTCATATCAGTAATATAAATCATACCTAACATTTAAGCATTTTTTAAACTTAATATCTTCTATAAGCTTGAATTTTATTCATATTGTTAGTGATTATTGAACTAATCTGAAATGAATTTCCTGTGAAAGCTGAACTCCTCACTAAACAGCTGCAAGATCTTCAAAGATCAAAAAGAGCTGAAGGTTTGTGGTGTTTATTTTTCAATATTCATTATTTAGAAAAGTCTTCTAAAATTACTTATTTATTTTTCTTTTACAGACAAAAATGAAAAAATGAAAGAATTATTGAGCAATTTTGCACTGTTAAAAATGAATCAGCAATCCAATCAAAGTACTAATGATGGGTGAGTCTTATAATATAGAGATTAATTCTACATAAATGGATAACATATGACATTAGATGATATACTATCATATAACTAATTTGGTTACCTCTGTAGGGTAAATAACATGTGATGGGCTTTTCAATACTGAGTTCTTCCAGACAAGACGTCCAGTTATACTTTCTTTTAATGATTAAACTTTTAACCATCTTTTTACTCATTCTATTGTTTTGTTGAACTCTTGATATTGTTGAAATGTGTTTCCAAGATGCAATAAGGAATAATGCTGTTTCTTTCTTTCTTTCTTTCTTTAGTCTCTACTGCATTTATTATTATGTGCAAAATGTCAATGAAATTTTAGTATTAGTGGTGTTTTTTTAAACTTTGTCTGTCACTGATACAAAAGGTCCTACTCAAACTTGAATCATAGTAAGAAACCTATCATATTTTGGTTTAAACTTTTTAAATTATTTTCTGGGCCAAACTATTATTGAGCTAGTGTTTTGGGTCTGAATTTTAAATGAGTAGAAGTAATGAAGGTGTGTCCTTAGAATTCCCATTAAGATCTTAATTGACAAAGCATGTGCTCAATTTAGTTCTTTCTAATACTGTTCCATCAGTTTTATGAAAAACAGAATTTTTGATACTATTAATATGACACAATCTTTGGGGTACCCCTTCTAACATTTACTCTCAGAAAACATAATAAATAATTCCAGTTTTGCTCATTGATATAGGATACACCACTTGTGTCAAATTATTGGTGTACTTTGGAATGAAGCTCTGATTTTGCTCAAAAATAATTTGTATATTTCTGCAAGTTGTGTTATATCTAAAAGATTGTCATGGAGAACAGTGTCTTATAATTNATTTCTGCAAGTTGTGTTATATCTAAAAGATTGTCATGGAGAACAGTGTCTTATAATTTATTTCATGTTTGATATTTGCAGAAATGGCAATCAGAGTAGGCAGCATTATCAGAAATATCCTCAGAAAGGGTAAGTCCTAGCAATTCAATATCCATTTGTTATTTAGGGGTCATTCAATTTGTGTCTGGATGATGATATAACCGGATGAATTGGAGGGAAGTGATTGGGGAGAATGAAACATTCTTTAATTGTTCTCACATAAAGAGAAAAAAAATTTATTGCTATGTACTAGACTGATGACAATCTCCTTGGGAAGCTGAAGTTTGGTGGTAAATTATACTCCTTGACCCCTGTTGTATGGAAGAAGTAACACATGGCCAATCTAGCTTTGTATTTATGGATTCGTAGCCTGTATTCTCCACAAAGTAATGATTAGTCACATTCGATTGTGTAGGACAGAAGAATTTTACTGTATTAAATTCCTGAATGCTCACGTGGGCACACTCTGGGACATTCACCTGCATAGAAACACACACACTAACACTCACCCTCACAAACCCACCAACAAATAAAAAACTTAGCATACAAAGCAGACACACACAAAAAATCATGCAATAACATGTATCTTAAAGTTGATTTAAAAGTTTGTGTTGCTTAATTTAGGCTGCTGTACTTATTTTAATGTTTGAGACCTAAAAATTTGCAGTTTTAAATAGTAATGGGTGAAACTTAATTTTTTTTATTGCATTAAATTTTACAGGAAACGTAATAATTTTGAAAGTACTCTTCCATGGATGGATTCTCCCAAAAGGTTGGTGTTTTTGTGTTTTAGTTTTCAACGTATGATTTGTATTAATTTGTTTTAATAGTAGTCATTGTATTAATCTCACTGAGAAAAAATAAAAAAGAATTCCTCCACAATTTTTTTAATTTTATCATTATTCATTTTTCTGACTAATTAACTGTTAAATGAGTGTTAGGAAGTATATTCATTTAGCTTTCACACAATAACTGCTTTAAAATCATTACATATCTTGTTTTCTATGTTCCAATAATGGAAATAAAATTATAGAAACATTTCAAAAATGTATGAAATTATTAATGAAATGATTAATGTCTACCATTCTTTTGTCATGAAGTTATAAAAAAAGTAATGACCTTTTATAGGTAATGACTTATATAACAACACAAACTGAGATTCACCTAGTTTTATTATAAGGTAGTACCCTAGACACACAGCATGTATGAAATTTATAATATGCAACAACAGGGAAAAACAAAAAAATAAACTACTCGAGACTTGTACTTATTTTTCATGCTGAGAATATTATAAGTAAAAAAAGAGCAATGGTATGAAATGTAATGGATAAGGCAATGGTACTTTTGGATAAAAAATTTGGGAAACATAACTTACACACTGTATGTAAATTATTACGTGCTGGACTTCAATAACAACATTAGGAAAAGGCTGTATAATTTTTGGAATAGATAACAGCACCGACAGGAGGATACCATTAATACAATTTTACCATACAATGGATTTGTCTGTCCATTACTACAGTGAATTCTAAAATTTGAAAACAAAAGGATAATCAACATACCAACATAGTATTGACATTCAAAGGAAACAAAACATTAATGACTTAAGAAGAAAGAAATTTAGTTTAGAGGAAAAAATGCAGATATTGCAATGATCCTAACTTTGGATTAATAAACAGAGAACTAGAAACAAGTATTTAAGAAAACCCATGGAACTTCATTGCAAGAGAACCAAACAGTAACAAATCACTGCTTCGATGAGGCCCATTTAATGGATTGGGATAATATCCCCCATCCTGACCTGGGTTTTCCTCCGGTTTTCCTTTGATGGATTTTTTTATGCAGACCCACTAGGCTCTTGCCTATGGACAGTATCAATTGAAATAATAAATCTCGAATTTAGTGTTATTTAATAGTTACGATTTATAAGCAATACTTTTCGAATAATATATAGTTTGAATAACTCATATTTCTGAAAGAACTTTTTTGTTTTATTAAATACAAATTTGTTGGTATTGTGTTAATTTTATAACATGTAACAACCTATTTTTATTTTTAAGAGTGTGCTGAATCGTTAAATGTGCCTCTGCCTTAGGGCCCTTGATCGGAATTGATGGGATGGTCCCTTTCTTGCTTCTGGAGAGTAAATTCGTTTATTGTCCTCCATATGGTCATACACAGTTTGTAACTGCTTCTTTTTTTTCACTACAAATTTATTATTATTAATATGAGGATATTAGAGAGAAAGTAATTACTATAAATGACATAATATACATGTAAAAACAAGAATGGGCAATTTAAACTTACAGCACAATATGGAGAAATTATCAGGTATTTATTTATCAGTATTATGATAATTTTGTTTAAGGTGTTTTCTCCCTATTGTTGCATATTTGAAATATTTAAAATTTCCTTCACGTTATGTTCATGTTATCTTCTTCAGTAGACACCTGTGAATTGAAGTGTGATTTTCAGTGATTGCTGGCTCTATGGGAAGGCTCATCTCTTTATTTGTTTATTTGTTCTAAAACACTCTTCCCAGAAAAGCATGTTCTACACATTAGTTCAATGCATTATGTCCTTATAACCTTACGTAATGGCTGTAATTTTGTCCTCATGATATTGGAACTAGTTCCAAAAGTCCCTTTTCTTCAGAATGCAAATTTTGAAAAAAAATTCCCAGATTAATGCTTTATATCTGTGTTGAGCTAGCAGATCCTTCCTCAAAATGGTACAAAGAGCGACCCAAGCTTCATCATGGGCACTTCACTTCAACATAAACACAACTTAAGCAACATTGAAGTGTGAGAAGGTTAAAATATTCCACAAAAAAGTAATTAGGTTTATTACTGACTGTTAAAATGTTTCACAACTACTAGGAATTGTATAAATTTTGTTAATAATTTATAATGACTTCTATAGGTGATACTGGCACAATACAATGAAATAATCAAGTCACAGGTATTCTTAAATATTGAATAAACTTTTCTTGCAGTTTTGATATGTGTTTAATTATTTCTTCATTTCAGTATTTCAGTGAAAGAAATTGTTACCTTTTTAGTTTTGGGAGCAGAAATGAAATATATCTTTTGCATTCAAAATTTTATCATTAGAAGTTAATTAAAAACCTTTTTGTTGTTGTCTCCTTTAATTGTTCTTCCAAAATTGTTGCATTCATTCTTCCCTTGATCTGTAACATAAAAGATACTTGCATTTGAGTCCAAAATATTTTTAATGTGGCAGATATAAAAGGAATTATTTTTGTTTTTATATTGGCTACTGGTACCATCAATGCAATAAGTACCCTATTTTACAGCAAAATCTTTATTATTCATGAAAGGAGCGTGGGGATATTGATACAGTCCACGAGATGTATTTTGAAAAAATGGACTACTTCGTTATTTTTTTCATAGTAGTTACTGATACATCTTCTCATCAATCATACAACTTCTTCAAAATAATAATAATATAATAATTATTATAATAATTATAATCAAATCGAAACCTTCACAGACACATTATAGACATTTGGAATACAGAAAAAAATGCCTGATGAATGGCATACAGCGATAATTCATCCATTGTACAAAAAAAAGGTGATCGATCAGACCCAAACAATTAACGAGGGATATCTCTTCTGGATGTCATATATAAGATTCTATCGAAGATCATATACATGAGAATTCAGGTACAACTCGATAGAGAACTTGGAGAATATCAAGGAGGATTTTGACCAGGTCGAAGCTGCCCAGATCGAATCATGAGTCTTAAATGGATTATGAAACATAAAAGAGTTCGAAACAAGGGTTTAGTCATACTTCCATTGATTTTTTAAAAAGCGTACGACAGTATCCATCGAGAGTCTCTATTGAAAATCCTTAAAGAATTTGGTTTACACTGGAAATTGGTTAACCTCATTGGTACCACCCTTATGAATACTAAATCAAAAGTTAAGTTTAGAGGTGCATTATCTGAACCGTTTGAAATCTGAACTGGACTTAGACAGGGGGGTGGGATATCCCCATTACTATTCAACTGTGTACTGGAGAAAGTCTTGCGAGAATGGAATAAGGTATGTCCAGTAAACATTAAGATCAACAAAAATATCAAACTTAATTGCCAAGCATTCGCCGATGACCTTGCACTACTTGCAAATACTGTGGAAGCAGCTAAATTTCAAATGGAAAAATTGGAAAAAGTAGCAGTAAAAGTTGGCTTAAAAAAACACTGTTAATGATGCGTTATCATTAAAAAAAACTGAAATGATGCCAACTTTTTCAGTTAAAACACCAACCATACAATTGAGGAATGATAAATGAATTAAGATTGTAAATAAGTTTAAATATCTGGGAGAAAACTTGGAGAACTCAAAAGAGAAAGCTTCAATAGAAAACAGAACAAATAAATTGAAGCCAGCACAACATATTACTTGGCCAACATACAGGAAGAAATTTCTCTCGATAAATGCCAAATGTAAACACTACTCTTCCATTGTTAAACCTGAAGCAACCTATGCCAGTGAAACGCTTTTTAAGTTAAATACTAAATCTATAACAGATAAACTACAGAAGATAGACAGGAAAATCTTCAGAACAATCATCAACAAAAAACACCAAATAGATGGACAATGGAGATTATTGCCTAATAAATTAGTATACCGGGAAAGTGAGTCGATAGTAGATACAATGTGAAAAAGGAGAATTGCCTTCTTCTGCCATATAACACAATTGCCAGAAGATAAGACTCCTAAAACAACTATTCAACTACTTTTGGAAAAATAAAACAAAAAATAACTGGTTTAATGAGGTTCAGAAAGATTTAGAAGAATTAAATATAACAATGTAACAAATTGAAAATAGAGAAGAAAAGATGATGTTGAGAAACAAAATATATATGAACAAAAACAATGCACCATAACTGATGAACAAAGGGCAATAAGATCGGAAAGAATGAAGCAGTTTTGGAAGCAGAAACAGAAGAAGAAAAGATTAAGAATCAAGTTGCTAATTAAAACTGATTAAAACTTTGTTGTATTACAATTCGTATTTGGTCTGATTTAAGTGCTCCAATGTGGGCGTAAACTATGTTAATAAATAATAAATAATAAATAAATAATCAAATGGGTGAAAGGTAGCATGTATATTCAATTATAACTTACGACAGTTTTTGGATTTTATATATTTATTATATTTTATCAATTGACTTGAGTTTGGAACCTTTTGTAAGGTATAAACAAATAGAAACAACGAAAATAAATATGGCAACAGAACAATTAAACATGATTTGAACATAAATGTCTACTCAAAATATGTTTACAAGTTATTATTAAGTTAAAGACTTATTGTACAATAGAAATTTGTGTAAACATATTTAGAAGAGAATAATGTATTTTTTTGGCACCAACAGATAGGGGAATAGTGTAGTTTTAGTTTCAAAAGATGAGTATATAGAAAAGTTATATTCTATGTTACAAGATAGTTCTACATATTTATCTAATGTTAGAAGTCCATTAAATCAAATATTAGGGAATGTATAATCCTTATTGGGTTCTAATGACCTCAATGTCAGCGAGCCATAAAGCCCCAGTAAAAAAATACAATCCGTACTTAATTGATGGAGATAAAACAATTACATAGATACAGAAACATACTATAGTTTCTATACCATATTACAAAATTTGTTTCTAGCTTATGATTTACCAAAAATGTACAAACCTAATAGGATAATATGTCCCATATAGGACAATCATTTACTCCCGGGATAGCCCAAATTTTCTAATTTATATTGAATATACTAAAAAATGGATTAAATGAGCCAAGTGATTAATAGTTTAGATTTCTTCTTCACTTCGAATCACCCATCTTTGGAGTATGTCAGATCAATCACTTCCTAGATGCTTGTGCTCTCTTTTTCTCCCAATAGTTCTTCATTCTATCCGATCTCCTCTTCCTTTCCTCCTCTGTTATATGAATCGGTTTTCTGGTACTGATCTTGGCCTGGAACCTCTTAGTTTTGTCTTTGGTCATGGTTTTGGCTGTACCATTCTTCAACATGGTTTCAGTAATCTGTAATTCTCTCAGATCCTTTTCCACTTCCTTAAACCAATTGGGTTTAGTCTTCTTTTCGTAAAAGAAGTCAAAGATTTGTGTAGTTAATCTGTCAGGATTCATTCTGTGTAAGTGTCCATAGTAATCAATTCTCTTTTTCCTTATGGTATCCGAGAGTCTCTCCGACTTTACATAGAGGGCTTTGTTCCTATAGAAAACTTGTTTGTTATTTTGGAATTTGGGACCTATGATCTCAAAATTTGTCTCTCCTCGATTTCCAATTTCTCTATTTGCCCTTTGCTCCCCATGACTAGCGTCTCTGCTGCATAGAGTGCCTCCAGTTTAATTACAGTGTTGCCAGTATAATGCCTTATTTTGGTGTTCCAAGAGAGGGTTTTCTTATTGTATGTGTTTTTGGTTTTCTGGAAAGCTAGTTCCATTTTGGCCCTTGTCGCTTCCATTGCTTTCTCTTCATGGTTCATTTGTTCTTTGGGTTCCTCCCAAGTTTCTGCGAGTAGCACCAAGTTGTCAGCAAATGCCAAACACTTAATCTGATTCCTTTGTTTTTTGTTCCAAGTCTTATTCCCCTTCTCGTTCTCACATTCCATTCCCTCACAACCTTTTCGAGAGCACAGTTGAACAACCCCACTGGACCCCTGTTCTAATCTCAAAAGGTTTCGATAGTTCGCCCATGAATTTGACTTTAGAGGACGTATTCATGAGCGTCTTCCTTGATGATGTTTAGAGTTTTCTGTCCAAGCCAAACTCCTCCAAAATATTGAACAACAACTCTCTGTCTATGGAATCGTAAGCTTTCCAAAAATGATCATATTTATCTAGATTATGTAATGGATTTTTTTCGGATAATTTGACATGGATTGACTCTGCTATAATGTGAGGATAGTAATCTTGTCTCATTTCTTGAAACATTTTTTATTTGCATTTGCCAATGAATGTTACTCAAATACAGTGAATTGTGTGTCTTAATTGCCCTTAGTACTTTAAGTTATCTGAGTACAAATAGTTTTTTGTGAAAAGAATTCAGATAATGAAATTGTCATCAAGTTTACAAATGGACTCAGATGAAGAACAGTTTTTAAAAAAGTTTTCTATTTTCTTTAGTTATCCATACATTTGTTATTTTTGTTTAGTTATCCGCACACTAAATTTGGAGAAAATTCTGACAAGCAATTTCATCAAGAAAAGAGAGGTTATCAGAAGAATTTTAGTTATTCAGACACTAAAGGAGAAAATCCTGACAAGCCATTTAATCAAGACAGGAAAGGTTACTACCAGAAAAATTTTCAACACAGTCATGATGGCACCAATGACTCACAAACAGCACCAAGAGGTCATCAGTCAAAGAGAGGTGCTGGACGTGGGCAAAGAGGTTTCAATAACAGAGGTAGAGGTAGATCTACCAGTGTTGGACGTGATACGTATGAAACACAAATGGAGAACCCAGCAAGTTTAAATGACAATACCATCCAGGCTACGACATCCTATCATGTACAAGTAACCAAAAATATTGGAAATCAGTCGCAATGGGTCAGCTCTGAAAATCTTCCTAATGCACCACAATCAGCAAACCATGGAAGAGGACAACAACGAGGGTCTGCAAGAGGTGGACAAGTAGGGTATGCAAGAGGTGGACAACAACGAGGGTCTGCAAGAGGTGGACAACAACGAGGGTCTGCAAGAGGTGGACAACAAGTAGGGTATGCAAGAGGTGGACAACAACGAGGGTCTGCAAGAGGTGGACAGCAACGAGGATCTGGTGGCGGTAGAGGACAGGAAAGGGGGAGAGGAAACACTCATTTTCAATCACAAGGGTAAGAATCTAATTTTTTCCCCCAAGAAGTGTTCTAATAAATAAAAATTTTCAGTTTATCTATTCATAGAGTAGAAAGGATGTAAAATGAATTAAATTATGTTTATTTTGTTTTGTTTTGATATATCTACTCTGAATGCCTATCATAGCAGATCAATTTTCCAGAGACAATGAACAAAAGAATTGTAATAATTTGTCATTATGTGAAATTCTCCATTATACACTTATAAAATGTATATTATCTTTAAAATTTTACATTGAAGTTCTACATCTGTGAAAGTTGGGAGTCAGGATCATTATTAGCAATGAAATTGCTAGTTAAAATGATACAGATTTATCAACTAACTTGTTTTATTTAAAATATCTTATTCATGATTTTATTTATATTAATATATAATGTTAGTTATTCGTATTGATTAATATATATATATTAATGTTTCCTGTAGGAACCAATATCCTACTGCAAATAAGAATAGGAGGAAAAAAATGTAAGTAAATTTTGTTTTCTAATAACAAGGCATAACTGAACCAATATTTGTTGTATAAGTACACAATGTGATGCATCATACTTTTATTCAGTTACTATCTTGTGTTGTGTAGAAATTGTCAAATACATAGTAGAAAGGAGTGAAATGAATTAATTGAGAACATATTTTATTATTTATGGAATTTTATGTCAATGATACATAAAATTCTGTTCATTGAAGACATTGGTTCCCAACCTTTTGCACCTATGGCTCACTTGATCTACAAATCAGTTCTGGTTGCTCCTCTAACAATTCTTTGAACTGTATATTAAAATTTTATTTTATGTTTTGTAATGGGGCTTTAGGGCTCGTCAACATCGATGTCATTAGAGCCCATATTAATTTAAAAAATTATATAATTAGATATATAATTAAAATTGTAATTATATATCTAATTATATTATAATTCATATAATAGTACAACAATAAGTACAAATTGTAGGGGTAAATAAATGACGATTCAAAAAATACAGTTCATATAAATAACTTAGTCATCGGAAAAATGTATTTTACATTTCAATTTATGCAGCCATTTGCCGTAGAATGGCACTCTGAGTATACATTGCAGAGCCCCTTGCCATGGCTCACACTTGTGAACTAAAAGCTAAAACTAAAACTGCTTGAAATTGGAACTGTCTTCAGAAATTATCAATCAAAGTAAAGTAAAACAGCAGTTCAGCAGTGTTGGAAACAAGGTGTGTAAGTTCGCCTGATCTTGTTCTTATCAAAGCATTGTGTGAGAGTTTTAAAAGTACAATCATGGAACAAATTTCCTCTGTGCAAAATATAGTAATTTTCCACAGAGGAAATTTATGTCTCATGATCGTACTTTTAAACGGACTTTTTAATTCCTGGTTTTGGTAAAAAGGTTGAAATCATCTTTTGACAAATCCTTGCTCTTGGTGTTATTAGGGAATACCATCTGGATTACTGGTGTATTACAATATCTCTTTTCTTTTATATTATGTGTAATATGAAAATATTTAATGTGTAATACGTAAAATGATCTCTGTAATAGCGATTCAGAGATTTTGTGTTGTTAGAAATTGTGTATCAGCTTCTTTTTGTGTAAAAATTATGATATTATCTCCAGTATTTTGTGTACTTTAAGATCAGATTTTGTCATCTATTGGTGATAAAATACTAGGCAACTTCAAAATACTATGCCATGAATTTCTATTAGGCTCGTACATTTATTGTGTTCAGCAAAGATCATATGTAAATTTGTCTCAAAATCGTTTATGTATGTACATAATTTTACTATATCCTACTCATTGCTAATGACCCTCTTTGCTTTAATAGTATTTTCTCTTGGTTTATGAAAGAATATAAATAGATTATAAAGTTGAAATAGTTTTTATTCTCTAAATTAATGTCTCTTCATTAAATTTGAAAGATTTTTGACTCTGTTTAAAAATCAATTTTTTTTTCCAGAAATGAAGAAGAGGGAGATCCTGAAGATAACTGTACATTGTCATAAAAGTACAAAGTACATATTATTTTCCCTTTCTTCATTCTATTTGTTCTGGATGTAACTGAAATATACAAATAAATTCAGAATTTTTCTGTAACATTTATCAAAAAGTTAAATTACTAGCATTTCAAGTGCTTTTTCTGTGGAGTTTATATTTTGTATCATTGCTTTGTGTGAATAATGGTAGCTTAGTTAACTCTTAAATGAGTTTTGTAAACGTTTTGGTATAGGTAAATTTTTGTATTCAAGAAACGACAAAAATACAACTAAATTGTGCATTTATGTTTATTAATTAAGTCTCATATTAAATCTAGGGTGACCAGATTCCTATTTTTCGCAGACATGTTGTCAATTTTATGTCCATGTCCTCTGTCTGTGAGAAAAATGGAAAAATCCTTATTATTATTCATTGACCCTTAAATCACAAGAACTACATGCAAAGAGAAATTGGAATATGTTGCAGGATATATTGAAGAAACATTGTCTAGTATTGTATTGTATTATATTATATTATATAATTAATATAATATATAATATAATATATTAATGTTCAACATTTCATACACAGACTTCATTCATCAATACATTACTTAGATATAGATAATAAAGTGAAGTCATGAGAATCATCAGCTGAATAAAAAACAAATTTTCAACAAGTAAAGATGATATACCCGAGTTTATTGTTAAATTTTCGTCCCACGTTATATTAAATCAATTTATAAATATTTTTAATAGTTCTTTATCGGAAGGGGTGTTTCCTAAAATATTTAAGAGAGCTAAAGTGAAACCTTTACACAAGAAAGGTAACAAACTTAATATTGGAAATTACCGACCAATATCTCTACTACCCACTCTCTCAAAAATCCTAGAAAAATTGTTCTATAAGTCTCTTCTAGAGTTTTTATCAAAAAATAACATTCTCTCTGACGATCAACACGGTTTTAGGAAATCCTTTTCCACTACAAGCGCCATATTTCCCTTCTTAAACGATGTTACCACATCTCTTGCCCGTGGAGAAAATCCTCAGGGTGTTTTTCTTGACTTATCCAAAGCATTCGATGTCATCGATCACGAAAATCTCCTTTCCAAACTGCATTCTTTAGACATTCGTGGACTTCCACATCAATGGCTAACTTCTTATTTAAAAGATAGATATTAACAGGTAGAAATATCCTATACTAAAAATAAAATACTTGAGCGTTGTCTTTCAGAAACAAAGCCACTTACTTGCGGAGTACCCCAAGGATCAATTCTCGGCCCTATACTCTTTTTATTGTATGTGAACGACATGTCATCATCCACATCAGATTGCAAAATGGTTCTTTTTGCTGATGACACTAATTTACTATGTAAACACGCCAATGCTCAAAACGTTTTGTCTAACCTTTCGACTTGGTTCCATGCAAATCGTCTCATTGTAAACACTGACTATATCATTTCATAATAGTATCACAAAATATTTACTCTTTCTTTAGACGGAACACAATTCAAAACAGTTACGAATACAAAATTCTTAGGTTTGCATATTCAAGACAACCTCAAATGGAATTGTCACGTTGACAAACTTAATTCCCAATTAAACAATTTGTGTTACGCATTCCGAATCTTAGTTAACGCAGTTAGTCCACGTATTTCCCGTTGCGTATATTTTGCAAACGTTTACTCCCATTTACGTTACGGCATTACCTTCTGGGGTAATTCCGGTCAGAGTATTCAAACTTTCAGAATTCAGAAGAGGATAGTTCGGATAATTTGTAAATCTCACCCCCGAAACTCTTGTAAACCTTTATTCAAGGAATTAAATATATTAACACTTCCCTGCATTTATATTTATGAAACAGTCGTGTTTGTTAAGTCCGAATTACTGAAGTGCCACCCTTTCTTTATACGAAACAGTCTCGTTCACGAACACTATACACGCAATAGTAGTAATATTCATCGCCCTAGAGTGTCAACCACTCTTTGCCAAAAAGGACCTTATCATTCGGGAATCGTTCTATATAATTCCCTGCCCAAGAATATAAAAGACATTATGAAATTGAATATCTTCAAATCCGCGGTTAAAAACTACCTCCTGCACCAGTGCTTCTACACTGTAAAAGAATTTATTGATTTTAATAAAAGTTAAATTCGTCTTGTACTTTATCACGCCATTGCTGTAGCACTTTTTAAATAACTTATAACAATTTCAAAAACTATTTTCTTGCATGATTGTGTTGCCGTATGGCTCATATTAATTTAGTTTTATGTGTACTCAACTTTGGCACTGTTGTGTATATTAATTCTGTAACCCCATCCTGGCCCGGGTTTTTCTCCGGTTTTCCTTCGGGTAGAAGCGGATTTCTTTTACAGGTTCTCTAGGCTTTGTCTAGGGGCGTGTTTATTGTAACAATAAGTCGTGAATTTCGTGTTATTTCAATTCTTATGATTTTTAAACACTATACTCAGAATAATCTATAGTTTGTCAATAATTTGTAAAATAAATGTAAAAACATGTAAAATGATTTTTTTGTGTTAAATTACTAACATATTGACATTCTATGTTTATCGATCAGGCCAGCTAAGGACCACGAAAGACGAGTACCAGTAAGACTCAGTTATTGATTTGAGTTTACTCACTAGACTCGTTATTTTACCGAGATCGGAGGAACAGCGTCTAGATATGATCCATACCACTGTATCCGAGCGTTACAATTGCGATTGTTAGTCGCAGAAGTCGGACTCTTCATACATCCCAGTTAATTAAACTGGGAGATGGATATAGAAAGCTACAAATTTTATTTTCCCCCCTCCCGGGTATCAAAACCGGGATAACATGGTGAAGAGCAATCACGCTGACAGTGTGGCCACGACGGGTTAACTCTATTAGTATTATAATTCGCAGCTAACTTTTTATCTTATCTAGGAATTTTTGTTTAAATTTTTGAAGCCGCCTCTGCCTAAGGAATTGATGGGATTGTCCCTTGCTTGCTTCTGGAGAGTAAATTAGTTTACTGTCCTCCACGTGGTCATACGTAATTAGTAACTGCTTTTTTGACAATAAATTTATTTATAATAAAAATCCGATAGTAGATAAAGAGAACCAATGAAAACCGTTAATATCGCACTTTGAAGGTCGCTAGCTGGTCGCTAGTGTATTCATTTTGGCCAGTTATTTTGTCCACAAGGTTGCTAGTATATTCATTTTGGCCAGTTATTTAGCAATGTGTAGCTAACACATTTTGTCCACCTGTTTGGTAACCTGCTTCACTGTGCAGCGAACAGCAGCTCATCACGTTCGCACTCAGAGTTTGACCCTTTAAATCTCATGGGGCCGCTAGTGCTCTCCGATTGGTTGCGTTGTGGCGGAGAGAAGAAAATAGTGCGGAACATTATTTCTTTATAGCTACCGTAAATATGAAGAGCGAAGAATACGGCTTATATTTTTGGAACCGCAATAATATTTGTAGTATTATGTCATTAATTATTTTTTCGAATCCTTGTTGGACCAACTTCTTAACTTTGGCCGAAATTTTAAATCCGCCTCTGCCTTACGGCCCTTGATCGGAATTGATGGGATGGTTCCTTGCTTGCTTCCGGAGAGTAAATTATTTTATTTGTCCTCCTCGTGGCCATACGCAGTTTGTAACTGTTTTTTTTTAACAACCAGAATATCAACAAATCTCGATCACGCGCGCTCCAATAAGCGAAACAAGCAAATATTTGCCTAATTTGAGTTCTCTGATGTGCGACTAAAAACCGACAAGAGGACGGAGACGGGTATTCATGTGTTTGCGTATTTGCCACAGTAGAGCAAATACATCGAATACAGATAAATAGCTCATCTACACTTGGCCTAGTTGGCAAATATACAATATGCCAACACCAAATAAAATGCCGGCATCAGAATCGAAGCGTCGAACGCTTCCGAGCGCTGTTCGGCTACTTTCGTGGCTCCAGCTGTCAGCTTGCTGTCCCGGCCGATACGCAAACAGGCGCAAAACTTGAATGTCGTAATTAGGCAAGGTGTTAGGTGATGTTACCATGTGACTCGAAATATTCGATTGAGTTACTTTTGAATGAGTGACAACTTGTGAAATTTCCTAGCGTGGATTGTTGATGTTCTGTAGTTTCTGGATTGGTTTGAGGTGATATCACAACCAAGATGTTGAAGCGTGAGGGATATGTGCTGAGAAACTTTCAGATCCCGAACCCATGTTTCAGGACGCATTTGCTTCTGGAAATGGAATTGTGACAATGATAACTTCTTGTTGAGAAAGAAGTGTCAATTCTTGTTTCGTATGTACACTTTTATACACAGTAACTTTTGTACAGTCCACTGTCGGAGTAAGTAGCGTTAGTTCTGTGAGAAAGCACACGGTGCTTGACAAATGGTGTATAGTTCTTTGAAGTCGCTTCAGTAATTGTAAGAAGTTGTGATATTTATTACGTGGTTGAAGAAATTTGACTGTTCACTTCTAGTAATATGAGAAGAAGGTGGTAGAGAGCAGATTTACCAGTGCTTTATTGTTGAAGTGGTTTACATCTTGAACTGTATGTCCTCTCTTTACTTCATGTAAAAGCAAACACTTCATGTGTTATAAATTCTTTTGTTGGTGGATATTTATATTGATTTTTGATGTGCGAGTCAAGAAGTGATGTAGTTAAATTGGAATTGGAGTCCAGAATATGGCTTACATCAGCTTCAGAATGTTATGGCTATCAAAAACAAGTAAGTAGGGATAGTAATTTTTTTAGTGATATTAGTGGTGTTAATGTGACTCACTCTCAACTATTTAATTTCGTTCTATCATTCGTATAATAGATAGTTGACTCTGTGAAGCATTATCCTCTTCTGTGTCCTTGCTGGTACATTCTGGGAAACGTTAGCACAAGAATTTTCTCAGCCTACTTGATGAAACCAGATTCACAATAAAGTTTTGATCAAATGAGTGAAGTGTGATTTTGTATTATAGTATTTTAGATTGAGCATAAAACTGAAAGAAATAAGTTCTGAGAGGTGCAGGTGGATATTTGGAGTTGTGTTCTTTCATGTGGAGAGCTTAAATCCAATGTAATATGTTGCTATATATTTGTTGATTGTGTGGTTGGTGAACAATATATTGTTGAAAATAGATGTAATGAGTATGTTTGTGACAACTTGTTATTGGTCTCCAAAACTCCCGATGCTTATTACGTCTTAGTACTTAAATTGGAATAGGCTGTTTTCAGCTATCTTTAGAAATACGGCTTTAATAGGATGGCTTCTTTTTTCTAGCTAATTTAATTTCTAATTTCCTCAGCTTGTGAGCATTAATCACAATGGCTACCTAATGCGGTTTCATAAGTTTTACATCAGGATACTAGCAATTTTTAAGTATATTTGATTTTATCATGATAGTTTGAAATAGTCCAAACACCACCTGTGTTTTGGACTGTGACAAGAAAAGGTTTTCTGTGGTATTGAGCACGGCTTATTATTGGTTCAGTTAAATCCCTTTGTTACTCTCCCATGACAAACAGTTTTTAAGAACTCAATGAACTATTTTCATGTCTTGTTGCATAATTAAACAAATAGTTAAAGTAAATATATTTTGTAATGTGACAATTTTGTCAAAATATATTTGATTTCTAAATTTATTCAGAATTATTAAGATAATAATATTTATTTAGCATTTTTCAAATTACATAATATTCTCCATCTGGAGAAATGCATAGAAACATAAAAACTTGGAAGAGGAGGACATACCCCTACTGAATTATTTGAAGACTGTTTCAGGTTTTACACATTATCTAATGTTTGTTGGAGAGGAAACAATCAAAGCTTAATTTCTCTTGAAGGTTGGAGAGGTCAGCCAATGTTGGTTCATCAACCAATGTTCTTGAATGTTCTCAAATTAATTCAAACTTTCCAAATTTTGGAATATTTTTCCTACTTGATAGAAATTGGCAGAACAGAAATGAGATTAACATGAAATATAACTTAAAAAATTGGTCTTATAAAGGAGACAGTTAAAAGAACTACTGTTGATTTTTAACAATTATTATTTGATAGAATTAAGAGCTTAACAAAAAGTATGGAAGTTGTCTTCCAAATGATTCATTTACTCACAGTCCCCAAATATTGATAATTGATCAACATACTTGTTGACAAGGTTCTAAATCATTAACAATGACCAATCCCGATTTCATCACAAACACTAATACTCTTTAAAATAATAGTCAATTAGTTCATGACCATCTTCTGTTTGTGACGGAGGCCACATCACCAGATCAAACAGATTTATTTGGACATTCAACATTTTCATGAAATAGACATTGTGAGTCATTGAACACATCACAGATTTATAGATTCTAGCATACTAAATTAAAATCAATGTTATGAACATCTGAGACTAAAAATTCATTGACATGATAGAATGGTATCTTCAAAAGCCACTTTTTAAGCACGATTTTAATTTGATTTAAGGTTGTGCTATATGCTCCTGGTGGTAACAAATTAAACATTTTTATGGGTATGGTATCATGACACCTTAACAATTTACTTAGCCTAACATGTCTTTGAATTTGAAAATTGAATCTTGTAAAATGGGGATGAATGGTATTTCTGGTGGTAAGTGTCAAGAGTTACATTTCACCTTTACTAAGTTAATTTAATTACAGTAAGTACTTCTTCAGAAATAACAGTGGCTTGCAATGTTCATAATAATATATATTATTAATAAGAAGATCCAGTCAGGATTCTGAAGATTTTTTTTTTGTAAATTAAGAATCTTGTTGATGCCAGAGCCATTACCCCATAAATTTAACCCATAAGATGCTATGATAAAAAGCATAATAAGAACATAAAAAAAAAAATTTGTATCAAATTTTTTTAATAACACGAAATTTATATAACTCTAGATAGTCTTACACAAACAAAATCCATGTGATGATTCCAAGTTAGCTTCGGGTCAAGATGAATTCCTAATAGTTTGACTGCATTACTATTATTACCTATAACAACTCTACTTAAATTTGATTTAAGGTTGTGCTATATGCTCCTGGTGGTAACAAATTAAACATTTTTATGGGTATGGTATCATGACACCTTAACAATTTACTTAGCCTAACATGTCTTTGAATTTGAAAATTGAATCTTGTAAAATGGGGATGAATGGTATTTCTGGTGGTAAGTGTCAAGAGTTACATTTCACCTTTACTAAGTTAATTTAATTACAGTAAGTACTTCTTCAGAAATAACAGTGGCTTGCAATGTTCATAATAATATATATTATTAATAAGAAGATCCAGTCAGGATTCTGAAGATTTTTTTTTTGTAAATTAAGAATCTTGTTGATGCCAGAGCCATTACCCCATAAATTTAACCCATAAGATGCTATGATAAAAAGCATAATAAGAACATAAAAAAAAAATTTGTATCAAATTTTTTTAATAACACAAAATTTATATAACTCTAGATAGTCTTACACAAACAAAATCCATGTGATGATTCCAAGTTAGCTTCGGGTCAAGATGAATTCCTAATAGTTTGACTGCATTACTATTATTACCTATAACAACTCTACTTAAACTAAAAATTGTAGATTTTGTTGTAGAATCATTCAATAGTAAGCAGTTGCTTTTAAACCAATTTAAAGCATCTGCAATACAATCACTCACAGATTGACCTAGCCTTTGTAAATCTTTCTGAGTGAGCAAATGTGTCGTCAGCAAACAATATTGATATAAGCTACAGCTATATTTACATTATCCCTAAAAGCTCCCAGCAATTTGTTTTTCACATACTTTACTGAATTCTCTGCTTGCCCATTTGATTGCGGATGATATGGTGAAGATGTTGTGTGTTTCACACCATTCATTTGTAGAAATTTTTTAAATTCACCAGAATTGAAAGGTGGTCCATTATCACTGACAAGAGTGAGGGGCAACCCAAAACTTGCACATAATGACCGCAAATTGTCAATTGCCAAATGAGCTACTGTTGAGGCAACCTCAAAAACCTCAAGCCATTTTGTATGAGCATCAATGACTATCAAATACATTTTCCCTTTAAATGGACCCAGACAATCTACATGAATACGCTCCCATGGTTTGCTGGGATAGTGCCATACATGTAATTCTGCTTTTGCTGGAGTTGGTTGTTCCAAAACGCAAAATGAGCAAGATTTTGCTGTTTGTTCAATATCAGCCAATTCCTGGCCAGTAAAAATAGCTACGAGCAACGCTTTTCATTTTGACAATGCCCATGTGAGAAATATGGAGTTCATTTAGAACAAACTCTTGAAGAGATTTTGGTATTACAACCCTGTATCCCCACATGATTACACCCATTTCCACAGTCAATTCATTCCTTCTTTGGAAAAATGTTTGAAGTTCCCCATCATCTGACATGAAATTTTGCCACCCACACATCACAAAACTATATACCTTGGTCAACAACTTATCTTTCTGAGTCTCCTCTTTGATTTGTTCACAATCAATAGGGACTGAACTTTCATTGATGCAATGCAAATAAGTTCCTAGCCAGGCTAACTCCTCCCTTGGTACATCTTTGTGTTTAATTTTTAAAGGTAAGTGTGAAAGTGCATCAGCACTATTGTCTTCAGACCTGACATATTGAATATTAAATGTATAACCAGATAAAAATAATGCATAGCGTTGTAGCCTGCCTGCTGCAAACACTGGAATACCTTTCTTTGAACCAAAAATGCTTAACAATGGCTTGTGATCACATTTGATTGTAAAGTATATACCAAAGAGATATTGATGATATTTCTTGACACCATATACTACAGCTGTTGCTTCCTTATCAATCTGAGAGTAGTTATATTCAGCTGGTGAAAGAGTTTGAGAACTGAATGACACAGGGTGCTCAATGCCCTCTGAATCTACTATACTGAGTACACATCCCAACCCTGTTGAACNGGCAGAGGCGGATTCAAAAAATTCAGCAAAAATTCCTAGATTAGATACACCATACAGCTGTTGCTTCCTTATCAATCTGAGAGTAGTTATATTCAGCTGGTGAAAGAGTTTGAGAACTGAATGACACAGGGTGCTCAATGCCCTCTGAATCTACTATACTGAGTACACATCCCAACCCTGTTGAACCTGCATCTATTGTCAATACAACCGGTGCCTTGGGATCATAATGCACCATTATTGGCACCGTAGTTAGTAATTCCTTGACTTTATTAAAAGCTTTCATACATTTTTCATTGAAATCAAAAGGTACACCCTTCCTCAGAAGATGATACTTAGGGCTCAGAATTCCACTCAAATTATGAACAAATTTTCCATAGTATTGAATTAAACCTGCAAATGCTGTAACCTGTGATACAGTTTGAGGAATAGGTGCCTCAATAATAGCTTTGACCTTTGCCTCACATGTGAACCATTTTTATCAATAATAAAACCAAGATACTCCACACTATTACAGAAAAATTTACATTTATCCTTGCTCACTGTTAATCCATTTTCCCTCAACCGAATGACGTACTAATTTCAATCTTGACATGTGTTCAGCATCGTTTGCACGTGTTATCAGAATATCATCTAAAAATATTGCAATTCCATCAACACCTTGTAGTACCTGTTCGATTGTTCTTTGAAAACTTCCTGGGACTGATGAAATTCCAAAACATAACCTATTATACGAGAACAAACCCTTATGAGTACAAAAAGTTTTACTTTCCTCATCTAACCTCAATTGCTTGAGATAGATCTAACTTTGAAAACTTTACACCTTTCTGTAAACTAACAAATAAATCCTCAATTCTAGGCAAAGGGTGTCGATCCACTACAAGAAAAGGATTAAGTGTGACTTCAAAATCACCACATATGCGAATTTGTCCATTTGATTTTAAAACTGGCACTATTGGTGTACCCCATTCACTTGTATTGGTGGGTGATACAATTCCTTCACTTACCGGCTTGTTCAGTTCTAGTTCCACCTTTTCTTTTAATGTGAAAGGTAAGGTCCTAGGCTTGTAATATTTGGGAACAGCCTTGTCTTTCAATTTAAGTTTGACTGGTTCCCCTTTGAAACACCCCAAGCTCTCACTAAAAACTTCTGGAAATTCAATATATACTTTTTCTACTAAGTCACTGTCAGCTTTAGTAGCTTCCAATTGTTGACAAGCACTGACATTATTAACAGTATTTGATGGAATGCTGACTACTAATTTTAACTCTTTGATCCAATCCCTTCCCAATAACGGGTTAGCCCCATTGGCTACCTCATGTAAATTTAATTTTTGATCATATCCTGATAAACCACCTCAACCTGAATCTTCCCTAACGGCTTAATGATTTCCTGAATATATGAACGACACTAAATTTGTTGCACTGCTCAAGTTTCGTCTTCGTAAATAGAATTATTCCAATATTTTACCATTTGTTTTCGTGATCTTTTTGTAGTTTTTCGTTACAATTTAACATAATATTGACTTAGTTATTGTGGAATTAATCTGCAGTTGTCATCCTAAATTATTTCTGTAATTTTAGTTGTCGGTTTGTTTATTTACTTATTTAAACCCTGCCCCATTGTTGCACCCAAGTTATCGTCATAATTCATAGAATTATTACATTATTTTACAATTCGTTGTTCTTGATTCTATCGTATTTATTTACATTTTAACACAATATACGGTAGTTATTGTCGAATTAATTAATCTCCAGTGGTCGCCCTAAATAATTATTTCAATCATTTTTGTCGTCGGTTTGTTTGTATATTTAATTTATTTATTATCTCATTTGTAACTTCTGTAGTAACAAATATATTATTATACTAACATCCTTCATTCAGTGTTAGTTGTCATTTTTCGTGTATTCTCATTTGCTTTTGTCGTTCAGTTGCTAACTATCTCACAACAATGGACACTATCGCATTCCTCAACTCATTCAAATCTGATCTTCAGAAGGCGTACAATGACATGGTACAATATATTGACACACGAATCAGTGCGCTGGAAGAGGTCAATAAGAAAACGATCGGCGGTTGGACTACAGTTAGAAATTCTCGACGTCCTTCAAAACGCTATAACCAACCTCCCGAATTCCATAATTATTTTCGTACATATAAGACTACTCTTCGAAAAGTAGTCTATGCAGCTAAAGTAATGGAAAACGACAGGCATATACTAAAATCGAACAACCGGATGAAAGCCATGTGGAATATTGTTAAAAATTACACGTCAACTTCTAAAAACGTTTGTGTTTAGGACCATTTAAACCTTTAGTAAGCATATCTGCAATCATAAAATCGCATGATAAGTATTTTACAGTGATTAAATTTCGTTTGATCCAGTGTCTAATTTGATGGTACTTAANTACAGAAAATCTCGTTTAAGACATTAAACGAACTTGGTGAAATTGGGCCTTAATATCTATGTGTTTACTACGGGTATGATCTTGATTGTGGCACAATTTATTGGCACTTTGATTTGGTCCCTTGCTTGCTTCCGGAGAGTAAATTAGTTTATTGTCCTCCACGTGGTCATATGCAGTCTGTACTGTTTTTTGACAATAAATTTATTTATTTATTTATCATTATTAATGACCAAAGGTAAAGGACATCTGTACAATTCTGATAGAAGACCCTGGAGATAAATACCTTCCTTGCCACATTCACTTATTGCTACATACTCTTGCCACATTCATTTATTGCTACATAATGTTGAACTATCAGCAAGGCTTTTAGTGTGCTGTTTCCTTCAACACCAACTTACAGCAGCGCCACATAATTTGTAAACATAACCAGTACATGATGCCCTGTCTATCACACAATTAGCAAAGTCAGCACCAGCAAAACCTTGTAGCAAACATTTTCCTCTGTGATAACATAGTCCCAAATCCAAGGAACCCTTTAAATACCTTATTACTCTCTTTGCAGCAACTAAATGCTGGTATCATTACATGTGTTAAATTGACTTAAGTAGCTTACAGCATGACAAATATCGGGGCGGGTACACACTGATACTAACATTAATGCTCCTATCAATTTCTGATAAACACTGTTTTCTCTTGCTTTCTCTGCCTTGGTCAATTTTTGTGATACACATAAAGGAGTATTGACTGGATTACATTCATACCAAATTTATCAATAATATCTTTAATGTATGATTCTTGATCTAACTTAATTATACCTTCCTTTCTATCTCTGGTCACTCTCATACCCAGACATTCTTTCACTGCACCAAGGTCCCAAATCTTAAAAGATTCAGCAATTGCTGCTTTAAGCTTACGGGTTTCAATAACAAAGTTAGAAAAACAGTAAAAGTCATCAACATGTAAACCAATAACAATGTAGCTGTATTTTGATTTCTTAATATATACACATGGATCATACTCAAACTGATTAAAATTCTGTGTTATAAGAAAAGAATGGATTTTGTCATTCCAGCAGCGAGCTGCCTGTTTAAGCCCATAAATTGTCTTTTTAAGCTTACAAACTTTCTCCTCATTCCCTTCCATTATGAACCCCTCTGGCTGATCCATGAATATTTCCTCATTTAAATCGCCATTAAGGAAAGCAGTTGTAATATCAATATGATCTACTTCCAAATCTAACTCAGCAGCCAAACCAAAAAGAACTCTTAAAGAACATAACTTTACAACAGGGGCAAAGGTTTGTCATAATCTTGACCTGGTTTAGCAACTAACCTAGCTTTATACCATTTTGAACCATCAGTTCCTCTTTTGAGCTTATAGACCCATTTACATTTTACCACATTACAATTTGAAGGCCTATCAATTAATTCCCAAGTATTACTACTCAATGTTGAGCAGGGTTTCACAGAGGAAAGAGTTTATCGAGGAATTCGAAAGAATACAATTGATGAATATTTAATTTGACAAAAAAAGTAGACAACAGTTCACTCTTTAGTGATAAATAAACATAAGTTATCGATCGTGGAGGAATCGATAGGCGAGAGATTCAAAATTATCCTCCTACTCACTCTAATTTTGATATTCGCAATTTAAGAAGGAAACTTTTGCAATTTACAAATATTGAAAAAAAATCATTCTTCCGAAGAAAAAAACAAAGTAAATTCATGCAACCATTTTGAGCAACAGTCTCAAATTTGGCNATTTGGCAGCAATCAGGGGCTTGGTCAGAAGATCAGCGATTTGTTCTGAGGTCGGGCAATGAAACCACTATCAACCTTTTCCTTGATGTAGTGAAACCGTACGTCAATGTGTTTGCTTCGACGATTCATTACACCTCGGTTGGCTAAATCAATGGCGCTTTGTCAATGTTTAGCTCAGCTGGAATCTTCAGCAGGGTGAGCTCTTCCAGAAAACTCTTCAGATGAGTGATTTGGAAGCTTCCGTAGCAGCTATAATCTCAGCTTCGGTTGAAGAGGTAGCTACTATGGGCTGTAGTCTGGATGACCAGCTAATGAGACCACTATTGAAGAATATTATAAAGCCTGTGGTACTTTTTCTGGTCTTTTCATCTCCAGCGTAGTCCGAATCGCAGAAACCTTGCAGACGAATATTTTCTTCTTCAAATAGGAGATTCCTAAATTTTTGGCCGCCTTCACGTACTTGATACTTCTCTTGAGGTTTACGACGTCCGATTGGGTTGGTTTTTCGACGTGTCGCCTATTCATGCCAACTGCTAGGGCAATATCTGGTCGTGTTTTCGTTGAAATGTATAGTAAACTGCCAATTGCCTCCCTAAATGGAAAGGTCACGTTCTTTTGGCTTGAGGATGAATCATGTTTCTGTCCAACAGCTAGAGGGGTTGCCGCTGGATTGGCATTCGACAGATTGTACCGTTCCGCAACTTGTAGGACGTAAGATTCCTGGGAAAGCTTCAAGTTTTCCTCTTCGGAAAATTGGACCCCAAGTAGGTCGTGAGGTTTTCATTTACAGTTACCTTGACTTCAGATGTAAGTTCTTTCAAGAACTTCCACTTACTTGTGCCATGCTCCTTCCTTTATCTATACTGACCTCCCTTGGTCACCTCTTGTTCCTTTCGATCCTGACGCTATTAAAGCTAGGGTATCTTTCATTTTCCTCCTCTTCTCTTTCCTCTATTTCTTCTTCTCTTCCTCCTCCCAGGGGGCTTACATCTGTTAAGTATGTGTTTGGCGAACACGGGGCCCCGAGCTGTCTGGCACTGCTTCCACTTGCTTGTGCCATGCTCCTTCCTTTATCATATTGACCACCCTTGGTCACCTCTTGTTCCTTTCGATCCCGACGCTATTAGAGCTAGGGTATCTTTCATTTTCCCTTCTTCTCTTTCTTTTTCTCTTTTTTCTTCTTTCCACCGCAGGGAACTCAGTTTCGAGTGAGTATGGACTTGGCGAACCCACGGCCCCGAGCTGGGGACTGGTACTGCGCCACCAGTCCTCAGACACCGTAAGCTTTGGACATGCTTCAGCGACCACCATTGGCGCGATGGTGGAAAGTTGCGTGTTTTGAAGGGCGGAGATCTTGCCTTCATTGGCCTGGTCGCGAGGAAGGATTAAACCTCTATAAAAAAACCCTCAACCTCAAGGTGTGTTACGCGCCGATGAGGTGAATGGGTGTTGAGGACAAACACTCTCTAGCGTATCAACCTCTGGGGCAACTGCCGCACCTCAGTTGAGCAAGGCTTAGTGGC
>NNCF01129008.1:139322-163508 GCA_002313205.1 Laupala kohalensis
CGTATCCCTGTGTTTACCGACGGGTCGAAGCAGGCTGATGGTGTCGGCTGCTCCGTGGTATTTCCCCGTGAGACCAGTGGCTACCGTCTAGGCGACTTGTGCAGTGTTTACACTGCTGAGTGCTACGCCATATTGCGAGCATTGCGATCAACAATGTGCTACGGCGGATCGCATTTCCTGATTTGTTCTGATTCGCTGAGTGCCCTCCAAGCAATCCAGAACATGTATCCCGCTGATAAGCTGATCCAGAACATCCAGGATGTACTTTTGTCACTGCAAAGTGATGGAAGGAACATAATGTTTTGCTGGGTTCCCGGACACGTGGGTATCAGGAAATGAGGAAGCAGACGATTCCGCAAAGACGGCATGCCTCAGGAATCGTGTGTATTTCTCCACGATTCCAAAACGAGATCTCCTAAATTCCGTCAAGTTGAGGATTCTGAGTGAATGGAGCAATGAGTGGTTAGCTATTGAAAGGAATAAACTCCGACTTATCAAATATTCTGTTAAGTCATGGAGCAGTTCCTGTAGGCCAGCCCGGCGCGACGAGGTCTTGCTGACCCGCCTGCGCATAGGACATTGTCCTCTCACTCATAGGTATCTCTTACTACTTGACGATGAACCCATTTGTGAGGAGTGTAGCTGTTCTCTGACAGTGCGTCACCTACTAACTGATTGCAGAAGATACTCAAGTATACGGAGACAAATTGGTCTGGCTGCAGATTTACCAACAATTCTCGGAAATGAAACGGTTAATGTTAACAAACTATTGAATTTTATGAGTAGATCGGGGCTCCTCCCACAAGTTCTCGGGAGGGTTTAAAATTTTCATTGCCTTTTCATCTTTACTGTCTTCTTTGTTTTCAACGTTCGGTTATGTTATTCGAAAATATAATATTTAAAAATTATTTTCCCTTTTTTTGTAATATAATGTATTTTTATTCTGTTTTCTTTTCTTTCATCTTTCTATTTAGATATTTGTTGATTTCATGAGGGTTTTTTAGTGGGTATGGTCGAGACATTTAGCGAGTCCCACACACGGGGAAGAGTCACTACGGCTCTTCTAGATGGTGCGAAACTGCATTTTCCCCTACTTGCATGGGCTTTAATAACCTTCGATGTTGACGAGCCCTAAAGCCCCACAAAAAAAAATCTTTCAAGAACTGAGTCATTCTTAATATTTGATCCAGTGAGAAGTCCATCGTCAACGTGGATCGACAAATTATGGATCTGTCATGGTTGACAAATACACACTGCTCCGTTTTGAGCTGTTTGAACCCATGTTTTTTTAGAAAAACCGTGAGGCGCTTATTTCACATGTCTGGGGCTTGCTTCAAGCTGTATAAGGCCTTCCGTAGCTTGCAGATTTTTCCATTCTTGTTGTAGCCCTGAGGCAGGCTCTTATAAATGTCTTCTTTTATATTGCCATATAGAAAAGCAGTCCGGACGTCGAAGCTCATACGTTTGAACTTCTTCATGGTGGAAAATGCGATGACTGCTCTTAAGGCTTCAGTACCGACTACAGGGCTGAATGTTTCGTGATAGTCGATGCGGTCGTGCTGTTGGCAGCCACGCACAACTAGACGCGCTTTGTAACGGCCATCATCCTTGATCTTAATAACCCAAGGACTAGTAAGAATTTTGCCTGTAGTTGCAGCTGATTTGTCCACACGTTTCCACGACGAGTTTTCCTCCAATGCAGCCATCTCTTCGTTGATGGCCTCCATCCACTTGTCCTTGTCATTGCCGGATATTGCTTCTTGAAAAGTGAGCAGACTGACATCTGTGGAGAGATCATAGTCGTGAAGCTTCGGAGGTAGAATCTTACGATGACCTCGTCCCAATGGCTCTTCAGCTTCTTGTTGAGGTACATCATCAGCTTGTTCAGTTGCTGCCACTGTAGACTGATCATGAGGCGTGGCAAAGTTTTCATCCTCTTCAGAAAAAACTTGTCGTTGTCGTCAGTTGTGCTCGCGTTATCTGATGTAGAGGCAGTCTCGTATCCGCACCCTTTATCAGCTTCATCGAGTTCCACATCACAAAACGAATTCTTGCCAAAAGTTAACATTCGGTCATTGACACTGTTAGGAATGTTCTCGGGAGAATTTCGCATTTTGTCAGAGAAGACAACATCTCGAGAAATGATTATTTTCTGCGCTGATTCATTCCACAGTCTAAAACCATTTGGCTCATATCTGACGAAAAAACATTTGATTGATCGTGTATCGAGTTTTTTTATATGTAAGCTTTTTAGCGTAAGCTACTGAACCAAAGATTTTCAGTCGAGAAAGATCGGGTTTCTTATAAAACCATTTTTCAGCAGGAGTGGCATTTTTCAATGCTTTGGTTGGGCTCCTGTTTAGTAAAAAAGTGCCGCTAAATAAGTCTTCATTCCAAAATTTACTGTGGAGTCCAGAGTCAAAAAGGAGTGCTCTGGTTTCCTCCATCAACGATCTGTTGAGTCGCTCCGCAGAACCGTTCAACTGAGGAGTATACGGGATGGTATAATCCACTTCAATACCTTTTCCCGCACACCAGTTCCTGAAATTGGTTGACACATACTCGCCTCCATTGTCGCAGCGATACTTGTGAATTTTCAGGTTCCACTTGTTTTCAGCCCGTGCGATGTACTCCTGTAGAGCTTTGGGAGCATCACTTTTCCTGTTCAACAAGTAAACATGTATATTGCGTGTAATCATCCAAACACGTGATTAAGTATTTGTTTTGTTCCCATGTCATAGCTTCAACTTCTACGAGGTCAGTTTGAACTATTTGTAGAGGTCGGGTGGCTCGAGTACGGTCATTTTTGAATTGTTTGCGTGCTTGCTTTGCGTCCTGGCAGATCTCGCACACATCTAAGCTGCCTTTATCGAGAGCGAACCCCTGAGAAAGCTTTGTCAACGCTACCATATTCTTATGACTTAGGTGACCTAGTTTTGTATGCCACTCTTGAAGAGAGCCAGATACAGTCAAGTTGGCGAATTGACGTCTCAATGGGTTTATTTCAACCAGGTACAGACCTGAATTGTCTTTCTTACCAGTCAGAATGACATCCTCATTTTTTGTGATTGTGACACGGTCATATTCAAATTTGATTTCACCACCATTTTGTGTGATGGCGCAAGCGCTTAAAAGGTTCCACTCAAGACCAGGTAGATAGAGAACATCAGTGAGAGTACACTCAGCTGCCTCAACTTGACCTAATGCCTCAGTCTTCATAGATTGTCCTTTTCTTGCGGTATGCACAAGCTCAGTAATGGAAGGTTTAGTTAGCAAATTTTTGTCATATGACATATGCGAAGTTGATCCTGAGTCCAAAATCCATTTGTTGTCAGATTTTTAATTTGTGTTACACTCACGGGCGCACAAACTTTCCTCGACAGTCGAAGTGTAAGTTAGAAAAATTGACATTCTTTTCATTTGAATCGTTGTTTCGAGATTGATAAGCCTTTTTGAAGCGACAAGACCGTTCTTCATGATTGGTCCTACCACAAAATCCACAAGCAGCGAACTTTTTCTTATTTTCTTGGCTTTTAACGGTCGATTTTTGGGGATTTTGACAGAATTTTGGCTTTTCGAAGACTGCGGTTTTTGGCCCTGTGCTTTGAAAGAAACCACAACACTTGCCGGTGCGAAGCGTTTTTCGTCCCTTATCAATCTGGTTTTCAGATTAGCGAGCGTTTTGTCAGCCTTTGGGGTAGAGTCCCAAGCTGTGTTGAAGTGTGGTTGGAAATGGCTGGNTATGTCTAGGTAAAATGGACAGAATCCGCGCGATATAAAAGTCATCTTGGATCTTCGTTTCAGTTTGGTTGACCCTGTACACGATATTTTCCAGCTTACATAAGTTGGTCTGCCTATCTGTATCTGAATCGTAGTGAAATGTGAAAAAGTCCTCCAAAGAAGTACACTTATCACGCTCGTCTTCCTGATCAAATAGCTTTCTCAAGTTTGTATACATTTCCGCTGACGTCTCACAATTCATTATGTGAATTTTGTTGCGTTTGTCAATGGAGAAAACAATGTATTTTTGCGCTTTTGCGTCTTGCAACTTCCATGCCTCTCGTTCTTTTTCCGTGCTTTTATCATCGCATTTGTCCGTTCCAAGAACGATGCGGTCAAGACTTGCAGCTTTGAGGAGAACGAAGAGATCAAACCTCCAGAGAGGATAGTTGCTGGCATCAACAAGCGTTTCACTTGAGTATTGTTTGAAATCAATTTCTTTGCTTATTATTTTCACAAAACTTGTAATAACTTGTAATGTGACTTACCAGTTGCTCCTTCTCATCTTACTTTCTTACTTCCGTAAACTTCTGGGCCCATAACCTGTTGAGCAGGGTTTCACAGAGGAAAGAGTTTATCGAGGAATTCGAAAGAATACAATTAATGAATATTTAATTTGACAAAAAAAGTAGACAACAGTTCACTCCTTAGTGATAAATAAACAACATAAGTTACCGATCTATCGATCGTGGAGGAATCGATTGGCGAGAGATTCAAATTTATCCTCCTACACTCAAAGCGTCAATTTCTTTTTGCATTGCGTGTTGCCAATGTACACTATCTGTTCTATTCCACGCTTCATTGAGATTCTGGGGATCATTTGGTCCTATAGCTAAAAAAGCATACTCAAAATCATCAGAACGGATAGGTTTGCGTACACGGGTCGGATATCTATTCTCAAGTGGTTGCACTTTAGCATCTACTATCTCCTCACTAGAGCATTCATTATAATCTGTACTATCACTAGATACTAATGATTCACTGCCACTAGTTACACGTGATCATCTATTGCATTAGTTAGATATTTCCACAGAGTCATTCCGAACATGATCAACTGCAGTAGGTATATTCTGGTTATTACAGGCAGGTATACTTAACTGTACATGTGAACCAGGAGAAACAACTGGACTCATATTTAGGTCAATTTGTTTATCATTTAAACGTGCCTTACCATTTTCAACAGGAACTACACTTGAGCTTACAACAGACTCGATGAATTCAACATTCCTAGCAACAATGATATTTTTAGGATCATTTGGTGACAACAGGCGGTAACCTTTTGTATCTGTACAGTAACCTACAAAAATCAGTGACTTGGATCGTTTGTCTAGGTTACAACGTTTTTCTTTAGGAATGTGAATTTGTACTTTGGAACCAAGAATACGCAGGTGACAAATGTCGATTTTTTCACCTCACCAAGTTCCTTCAAAAACCATACCACACAGCACCAGTTGGAGACAGGTTTTTCAAATAAATACCAGTATTCATTGCTTCTGCCCAAAACCTTTTATCTAAATTAGATTCAAAAAGCATACACCGTACTTTCTCCTGTAAGGTACGATTGGTGCGTTCTGCCACCCCATTCTGCTGAAGTGTGTAAGGTACAGTGATTTGATGGCGTATACCCTGAGCTTTGAGATAATTTTCAAGTGCATTACTGGTAAATTCACCATTATCAGTTCTAGGGCATTTAATTTTGTTACCTGTTTGATTTTCAACTAGAGCTTTAAATTCTAAAAACCTTTGAAAAACTTTACTTTTAGCTTTAATCATGTAACCAAAAACTTTTCTAGTAAAGTCATCAACAAATATAAGACAATATCTGGCACCTCCCCATGATGTGACATCCATTGGGCCACACACATTGGAGTGAACTAATTCTAATTTAGACTTTGCTCTTTTACCCTTGTAACGAAAAGGTTTTACAGTGTGTTTACCTTCAAGACATGTGACACATACATTTTTATTGTCATTGCCAAAATTAATCTTGCTAACTAATCCATCTTGTAACTGACTCAAGTCCTTACGAGAAATATGTCCGAGACGTTTGTACCACAATTCATGATCAGATAAAGGCATGCTATCTGCACACATTGCCCTCATTGAACTTTGTAATTCAGGTTTATCAATTACATATAGGCCCTCACTTTTGGTACCAGTTACTTCAATATTACCAGTAACTTTAAAGTCAGACTTATAGTACACTGTACAATTCTTTTCATAAAAAACAACTACTTAACCTTTATTAGTAATTTTACTAACAGAAAGTAGGTTGTTTGATAAATCAGGGACATACATCACATCTTTCACCATAACAAATTCTATACACTCATTCACAGTAACATCAAGAATCACATCAACATCTAGCGATGAAATCTTCGTATCATTGGCCACGGTGATCTGGGTGCTGCGATGATCGCCCAAATTGATGAAGTTGTCCTTCTCCCATGTCACGTTGTTCGTTAATCCGCTGTCGATTATCCACTCAGACTCGGACATCTTCGATAGTAGAGCAGAAGACAACAATGTCTTTGAATTAGGCTTATGCCTATAGGTTTTGACAGTACCGGTAGGTTGCTTCTCAAAAACAGGATTTTGAGGTGTATATTCACTATGCCTGTTCATTTTTGAACAATTTGGCCGTTTATGTGAAGGGTCACCACAATTATAACAATAAATCTTCGGCTTACTCCTTTTACTGTTCATAACAGGATGTTTCTTCGCATTGACTAACAACACAGAAGTGCTTGATGATTCACCAGCCCTCTCTCGACGACGTTCGTTTTCACTCAGCAAAATTGATTTAATCTCTTCCGATTTAATTTTGGTTTTAGACTGCTGATTGTTAGAAGAAATTAATGCCTCATAGTCATCTGATACACCATTCATCATAATGAAGGCAATCCACTTGTCTTCAACTGGCTCACCCATGTCTGCTAACTTTTGGGTTGTTTTCAAAATATCAGTCAGACAATCTTCCATTGAAGAAAAATTGTCTTGCTTTGTGTTAAACAGCCTGCGTGTCATTTCAAAGACAGTAGCCATGCTATGGCCCTCATATGCAGTTTTGAGGTTATCCCAGGCTTCTTTAGATGTTTTGGCATTTTGTACGTGGATAAAGCAGTTAGGCTTTATAGATAGACAAATCTTAGCTAATGCACTCTGATCACGCTTAATATCAGTTGGTGTTGAGTCAGAAATAGTTCCATCAATATAACTAAGCAGTCCCTCAAGCATGAGGCACATTTTCATGAAGAATTTCAAGCTATCATAATTTTGTTGACCTTCCAATTTTTCAATGTTAGGCACGGTAGTAGAAACATTCACACACGTAGTGGTAATTGTATCTGGTTGAAGTACTGGAAGTTGTCGTAGTCATGTTGAGATAATAGGCTCCAACACGAGGTTAAAAACTATCAGTTTCTACTTCGTAAAACGAAATACATCACTCGTACTACACTAATTTCGCCGCTCTGGGCCCATAACCTGTTGCGCAGTGGAATAATGACTCACAGAAATCAGTATAAACATGGGTTTATTCCGATACAATAAACTACCATAATGGAACGGCATACAACATGTGAACCCCACACATGCACGCACAGGATACGGTAGAAGGAACACAGACACTAATAAAGCATTGTAGCCAACTTGATAGATTACTTTCAATTATACATCACAACAGCTGTTGCTCTGTGAAATTCTGTTGTAGCTCTGTGAAAATAAAACAATGCATCGTCTGCACACTTCAATCGTCGAAGGTGAGATACAATGTTTCGATGATCTTCAACTGTAGTGGCAGATATGATAAGACGCTGTCTTGTGTTTCTTCCAGTTATTTTCTACCTAGACACCTTCTGTAGTTCATTTAACGAGCCACTACCATCTAATGTATTTTCTATGAATATTAGGCCAATATTTGGTCTTTGTTTACGATAGCTCTTGTAATTTGCACCAGTGTGTTCCGGCGGCATTGGCGCATGCATGGATGTGGTAGGCTCTGGATTTGCTGCTAAAAAGTGAATCCACATTGTTTACATCTGTACCATTAGTCTTCTGTTTCAAGGACACTAAATTGGTTTGATGTAATCTCAGATGCGAGTGTATCTGTTTTTTTCGAAAGAACTTCTTTGGAATACTGAATTCACTAACAGAAGGCAAGTTTGGAATATCTAAGAAACTCCGTTTTTCTGGCACTGACTGATCACTTTCACCAATATCAGGTGCCATGTTAACAGAATCACTTCCAGGTTTTGAGAAGGTAACCCTGTCAATGTTTGTGGATTCATTAGAATCCATTAACAGTTTTCTTGAACCGAGATTGTGCTTGGCAAAGAGCCCTTCCCGCACAATTTCGAGTGTTTACGCCTGCACAATTTCTTGTGTTTGCGTCTGCTCGTCCTGCACAATTTCTTGTGTTTACGCGTGACTGGCATAAACGCTCCAGTTACTAAACACGAGGAATCTTGAAATTCTTAAAGTTCAAACATCAGAACACGAGGAATCTTGAAATTCTCACTTAAGCGGAAAGTCGCGTGCACTTCTTACATTATTGTTCCTCTTGATTTCTGAAGAGTAATTCTTCAATTTTTAATCAAGATGGCCTCTCAGAGGACGCCCCTCCACTGCCAAAGCCCCAAAAAAGAATTGTCTAAATTGTAGATCAAGTACAAAATAAAAAAACTAATAATATAGAGCAACTAAATACTGTAGGCAAATGCGAAATTCAGCAACTGAACTAAATCAGAAAATTTTAGACGAAATACAACTAAAATGCACGAGTCACTTCAGAATACGTCCGCAAAACACGGTTCCTAAGAGACCACTCCACTAAATTTGAAATCACAATGAATATCAGGGTGTTTTATTTACATTTTGATTTCGAATGCAAGATCGATGTTAAAGTAAGCAATGAAAACAAAGAAATGCTTTGTTTCTATGCGTTTGCTGTAACATTACCATTTCATTCATTGCAATGCACTTTGGTTTTCCCAAACCTTCCAAGTTTCCGGACAACGTTTCCAACTTTTCTTTCCCTAAAAACCAAATGACGAAAATTGGTTTCTGACTATTACGAAATTTAAAAAAAAAACAAGTCGGTCCCGCCGTTTTCAGGTGATGCGGTTACCAACGAACAGCATTTAATTTTTATTAATATAGATAATGTTGAATAGCACAAACACTTTATTAAAATTATGTCAGAGAATCATAGATTAACTCTTTACGACGCCGATGGGTAACTGGTAACAGTCGTGGCTACTCACACACGAGTTCGCGGGTTCAAATCCGGTTGTGGTCGATGGATTATTCGGGTGCGAAAATTCACAAACATGTAGTATGATACCTGCAATTCCCTTGCGCATGATACGATGCTCTCGGGAAAATTAATCTCGGCGAAAAATGCATCCTATTATACCATGTCGAAATTGCTAATGTGGTTCCACCCAAAGGGTCGCGTCCAAACAAAAATGGGCCACATTAAACGGGAGTCGAGACCCATACGCTATTCTTCTTCTTCTGTCGATTTCGGCCAGCTTTGGGCCACGTACAAACAATTGTGATTTCTATGTTTTCCAAAGTTCGTAGTCTTTTTCTTTTTCCTTTCTTCCCAGTACTTTTTCATTCTGGCACTTTGTTGTTGTCTCTGCTCCAGGGTGAAGATTCCTCCTCGTCTGTTTTCCTCTTTCTTGAAAACCCTTGAAGATCTTGATTTTATTTCTGAATTTTTCTCTGTTTTGGATATCTTGTTCAAATATGTTCATTTCTTTTAGGTTTGTTTGGGTGTCGTTGATCCATTGATTCTTATTCTTTTTGTTATTGAAATATGTAAAAATTGTTTAGTAAGCCTACTTTCTTCCATTCTTCTTACATGCCCGAAGAAACTGACTCGTCTTCTCCGAATTGCATCCGATAGTCTTGAAATGTTTTGATAGAGCTCTTTATTGCTTTTTAGTATGTAGTTACCATGTTCATCTATTTTTGGCCCTAGTATTTTTGGAAGAATTTTCCCCTCTTTTTCTCTCCATTTTTTCTATTTCCCCGTTTTTAAGAGTGGCATTCTGCTGCATAAAGTGCTCGAGGTTTTATTACTGCGTTATAGTGTCTAATTTTTGGATTAATGGAGATTGATTTTTTATTGTAGATGTTTTTGGAAAGTTGTTAAGCAGTTTCCATCTTTCGCGCTCTGGCATCATTAGCTTCTTTAGGTAACCCATATGATTGGATAACTTCTCCTAGGTATTAATTTTTTTTAACTTCTCCAAATTCTGTTCTTAATGACTTCGGGGCATCTGAGATATTTATCATGTACTCTGTTTTGGAAGTAGAGATTCTCAAGATGCTTTATTCGCAATTTTCCCAAGGAGGTTAACTTGGATGACAGCAAAGTTTATATCCTTGGCAAATATCGCGAGATCGTCTGCAAAAGCCAAGCTATTGATTTTTATTCCTTTGTGTTTGATTCCTAATTTGATTTGCTTATTTATTCCTGTGTAGGAACACTATTCCTACATATAAATAAGGATACATACCTTCAGACATAAAACGTAGAAAACTCCCCCATGTAACACGCTACGAATGGTTACATGCTCGCCATATTGTTTACTGATCTCCAAGGCAATACCACTCTTTACACAAGAGAGCTCCGAACTACGACGCCAAGGAACCTCCAAAACAGTAAACAATAGAAGACTCCATGAAGCAAAGATCATGAAGCAACGAACTGCGACACAGTGTTAGGCCCCTCAGACCGTCATGTATCTTTGTTTAGACTCAACCTTCTAGCAACGACAAAATTATTATCCTGGCAACTCTTGACCTAGACGGATCGCTGCAGACCGCTACAAGCTAAGATACCTAATCTCTGAAGGAACTCTACTTTCAAACTGGTGCTGACGATATTCGAATTCTGAAGAAATTCTATCCTGACGACATTTCTACGCTGGACTCTGAAGAAAACTTTACGAGCACAGAAAATACTCAAAGCCAAGCTTCGCCTACGCTGGACTTTGAAGAATTCTATCCTGACGATATTTCTACGAGCGCAGAAGATCTTCGAAGTCAAACGCTTACCACGCCCGGCGCTGGGGAAATCCTATCCTCCGAACTCGGCGATCTCGACTTCAAGGATCGATACAAGAGACACTACGACGACGGTTTCGACTGGTGGTGTCGTAACGCAGAAGAACGCTGAATTCCGTGGACTGCTGCCATCGGCGCCGCCCTCTGTCGACGCAGAGAACGTTCCCCAATAACGACGCCTGTTATATGTGAGAAGCCAGTTCAAGCAGAACTTTCAATTCACCGTTTGTCATTTGGTGTCACTCTTTTGTTTGTTCCAAGGCGGGTTTGTTTATTTCCGCAATAAAATCTTGTTCTTTAAAGAACCCAATTGGAATATTTATTTTGGAGAGGAGGAGATTTTGTTGCGAATACAACAAAAAATCTTCCCCTTACACCTGCTTCTTGTAATCCCTTTTCCCATTCTCAAATAATTTTTTCTAGTACTCAGTTAAAAAGTATGGGTGAGAGTCCATCTCCTTGACGGACTCCTTTTTGATTGCGAATGGCTCGGACGTCTGTATCTGTATAACAACATCTGTATAAGTTTGGCAAACATGGGGTCCAGAGCTGAGTCTGGCATTACTTCCACTTACTTGTGCAAGGATTCTTCCTTTCTCTCTCCTGACCTCCCTTGGTCTCCTCTTGTTCTTTTCGATCCCGACGCTAGGGTATCTTTCATTTTCCTCTTTCTCCTTTTTTTATAATTATATATGTAATGTTTTGAGGTATGTTGAGTTGTAATTCAGGAGGGTTTTTAGTGTGTATGGTTGAGTCATTCGGCGTGTTCCACACGCGGGGAGAGTCATGATGGCCTTTCTTAGTGCGTAACTACATTTTCCGTACCTGTACAAGTTTTTAGGGCTCTAATGACCTCGATGACGACGAGCCTTAAAGCCTCACAAAAAATAATCTGTCTTAGTTCGCTTCTAAATAAAGTGCTCTAGGCTGCGATTCACCCTGATTTCTCCAATTCTCTGTAACTCTCGAATCTACAATATTTTGAGCAGATTTCCCTACTTTGCAAATCGAACATCCTTCTTTGTTGCCGATTGAATTAGAGCATGGCTCAATTCCATGCACTACTTAATTGCATACATTGCAAATATGAGCTCCCACAGGAAGTTCACCTACCTTCCAAAGTGGGCAGTCACCTGTGTCACGAAGATGAATTGACAGTGACGAAACTTCAATCAACGGAGATTTAGGAAACTGAATTGTATCCGAATAAATTAGCGTTTCAGATTCCACATCGTGTGTATCCTGATAATGTAAAATCTCAGAATTATTGAAATCTGAATTATTAAAATCAGCATCAACAGTTTTTGTAGTTCCGCTTAAATGATATATTTGATAAATACATATTTGTTTGTTGAATACGCTTTTACTTTGCACCGATGTTGCTGGTATCCTGCAGTTCCCAAACTCTTGTGAAAAACTTTTTGCGCATACAAGTAGCAAACGTGTTTTTCTGCAATTGGTCAGCCAATTTGGGGAGGTATAATGCATTGATATGGCATCCAGCATCGCCTTCATTCATGATAACTTTTGAAACTTTCTGTTATTTTAACACCCCTCGTGTACCAATCATGGGCGGAATCACCATCGTCTCTCATTATTCATTAATATAGAATTATTCAGACTTATTTGAAACAAGACCATTATCAATACCCTCTGCATCTAAAATATAGAAATCCCCCCCCCCACACACACACACAAAAGAAGAAATTGATTTATTTTCGTATCTGCAGTGCGTTTGCTGTCCTATGTATTTTATCATTATCATATCTTTCATTTCAGTTTACGAAAAGTGTATTCTACTGAAGTGTATAGCTTGGTCCATTTTCACTGCTGAATATTATTCAAGCTTCTTGAAGCATTAAGTTACAAGTGTAGCAGGCAGAAATTATTTTACTGCGTGTTTACCAAACTTTCAAGCAAAATACCGCTAATGGGGATGTAATGCATCCTAATTGTACTTTACGTACATAAAATTTGATCAAAATCGTTACTGCTGTTTTTTGAGATACTCGAAAAAGTACTTTGTGCATAATGTGACGTACCCTTTGTTTCAAAGTAAAAAAAATAGAGCGCTTGTATCGACAAGTAAATTCTACCGTAAATACGAAATGGGAATTACGCTTTCGAATTTTTTTCAGGATTACAAAACTTTCTTTTCACTACGTATATGAGAAAGTAAAAACATTATCTTGTTACTTGTATTACTAAACAAAGAAATAATGAATTTTATTTGTTTAACACTTTTAAATGAATTCAGAAAGTAAAAAAAATAAAGTTTAAATTAATTTAACATTAAATTAAAATAACATTTTAAATTAATTAAAGTTTAAATAATTTTTTGGACTGCATATAATATAACCTAAAGATAAACAAAAATTTTATAAGCATATTTATATTAAAGTCGTATATAATTTTATGTATAATGTTGAGGGGCGGTAGCAACAATTTTCCACCTGGAAACTAGGAGGGGGGAAGGAAATTGAAACTTTTTATGCTTTTGTAATACCTGGATGGACCTCAATCAGAAAAAATATTTTTTGCTTCGATCGAAAAAGGTCAAATTTTTAGCTGAGAAGAAGAATTTTTCCGATTTCATATAAAGTTAGTTTAACATACCGTTTTTTAAGAAAATTGTTTTGTGAATTATTTATTAAAAATATGTATATTACCAAAATTAGCATAATTTTGTTATACTCCTATGGAAAAAAGTAATCATTTTTGTTGTATAAATTAATGATAAATTATTATTAACAAAGTTAATCATTATAGTATTGCAATTTTTGTTAACTTTGTAGATATTGCCAAATTTTTTTTGATATCTTGGTAGATATTGCCAAAAAATTTTGATAACAATATAAAATAATCAGAGATCTTATTCTGACTTAAATCCTTTCCCCAGCTTATTAGCATGTTGCGATCCCATAACCTATTGATATTATTGATCAACAAGGCAGCAGAGCACCACAAAGGAATGTTTTGGTTATGTCACACAAACACACGCCATGCTTCATCAGAGTTACATCACTACGAGAGCAACAACTACATACTGAACACAGTTTTAAACGGTAGACCGAAAAACGGAAGTTCATCATTGCTGTAAATGTCTAAAAGCATTGTATTTCCTATACCTTTATGTACAAACTAGCATAATTATATTTTTTTAAAAGTGAATTAGTTTTTGTCAGCGAATGATTTAGTCTGATCATGTTAAGTTGGAAAATGTGCCCCATATGCAGGGAAAGTTTTCTAACCTACTTAAAGTGTACAGGGGCAAATTTTCCAACTATGCTTTAAATGGTAAAACACAGGTAATAAATTTTGCCCAATGCATTTTATTGTAAACTAAAAAGGCATAATAATAGTACATAGAGAAAGTAAGTGGATAAAGAAAACAAATGCCACTTTACAATTTTATAAAGACAGATTTTAAAAAAAAAAAGTCGTCATAGTCTGAATTGCAATGAAGGGAAACCAAAAATGTAACATCCCCTTTGGTGCAGTCTTCATGCTCCCACTTCGTGCATTTCATGCACCGCACCCACTTTTCTTTTGTCTTAGATTTGGCGTAAGATTCAAAGCAATGAGTGCATAAACAATCTTCTTCACTTTAATGTAAGCTTTTTATTCCTTTTTTAGGATTTGATGTTTTAATGACTTTTACATTTGAAGACGAAGGTCCAAACAGTTTCCCGACCGGGATTGACTTTTGTTTTTTCTCGCCGCTTTTATGTGATTCCTTTTGCACTTTCCCTTTTCAGATAAATCGCTTTCTCAAAAGACCTAACTTTTTCTGATGAAGGCCAAGTTTGTTTGGATGTAGAAGGAACACCTTGATAAGCAATAGGAAGTTTGAGTGGAACACGAAGGAACAGTTTCTTCGGAAGTTTCAATAAAGACCTGACAGTTTACTCACCGTCCAAAAATTAAGAAAACAGCTCTGCCGACGATGTGACATCAGCTACCAAACTAAAACTTTTGTAGGTGATGTGTGCGATGTTGCTACTTCTGCCAGTTTGCCCGCTCGCGTTATCTAGCGACTCATTTTGACTTGCCCCTATGGAAAATGTGCCCAGGTCTCCCCTATAATGCTTTCTCATTCAACATATACTTAATACTTCAGCAGGGCTTAATCTGCAAAAATTCTACTTTTCCGCCCATTAAAGAGGTAAGAGAAGTACTACTTTCAGAGTATAAAAAACTTCCATGCAGGGACCTAAATAATTTATTTCAATATTTAATATTTGGATCTAGGCATGTATACTTTACCTAATTTCTTGAGTTTCATATGTAAATTTTGTGTACAGTTATTCTGGCAAGGTTTTGCAGTAATGTCATGGGAAACGATTTTGAGTAACTTTTGGTTGAATTTGTCCGTTTTCATATGTTCATTGTAAATTGTTATTCAAGTCTGATTGTAGTTAGAAACATAATATTTAGCACCGCAATAGTTATGCATAATGACTACTGGTGTTGCTTAAGTTATTAAGTTTGCTTAATAACGAGGCGTCAGGGTGCGCCAAAGCGGACATGTCATTATTGTGTACCGCGTAAATTCTCATAGTACGTAAGGGGAGATTGAATGACGGTTTTGTTAACGTGTTGCATCATTACGCAAAAGCCTAACCAAAATTTGGAAAAGTGGTTGAGTAAATAAATGCATGACTTATCTGCTTGGGGTAATTGTGATGGTACGCACTTTATGAGATAATCATCTTACGTGTTGTGATTATTATTTTTATGTGCAATAGCAAGCTATCAATAAGGCACTATTTGCAGTGAAAAACATTCATCATTCGATTTTTTCCAGTTTGCGGAGAGCTGATTGAAAGGATTTTGAGAAATTACGCAATGGACCTGAAGCTGGATGCTGAGAATGGTTTGGAGTTACTAGTAAAACAGCTATCCATTGGCTTCCACGAATGTGGAACGGTGACACTTTCCCGCTCTTTTTATAAAGAGCTTTAGTTTCTAAAGCCGAGTTTCGTTTTTTAGCCAAGACTTAAGATCTATATAAAGTGGTTCTATATAACGTTCTTTATATAGAGCTTGAGCCAAGACCTGTTTCGCGCGAGAACAATTGACAATCAAAACTCCCAACGGTGAAATAAAATGGCCGCGTGCCGCAAGCCAATCAGGGCGTCGGAAATCTGACACTTCTTAATCTATATTGAATAGGTGTTGCCTCCAACGCTTGTGAAGCAAATGTGCCAATATAGGTACAAATAATTTCAAAATTGTTCCGCATCACCTCACGAATCAAACACAGCTGACTTTCTTTGAGATATAATGTTCGTAACGTGTAACGTTCGTACATATACTTTTCTGGGATACATTTAAAGTAATTCAAAGAATTTATCATTTTGAAGTTCCAATTTTTCCATAATCGGATTGTCAATCTCTGTAATTAGAAAGAGATGGAGCAAGCTATCGAAAACACATGTATTAACGACCGTAAATGTTTCTTCTTATGAACAGGTTGCAAATTTATTTTACCATTTTTCAAAACTGGTATGTTGTTTCACTTGGAACAAATTTCATGGCCATTTCTATGAAAAATTCCATTCATATATGTAGTATGTTTCTTTGGAAGCAAATTTGCTTGGCCCTTCAATTTTCTTGAACTTGCGATGATATGGGGAATGTACACGGGGCTATCTGTAACGCAGCTTCAAGGTGCCGCTAGCATAGTAGCGTCGTGTAAACACCGAAAAGCCGGACTTCGGGATAGTAGAGAGAGGAGAGTTCCTAGCGGGTTAGGAGGAAGATAGTCTTCAAATCGATAGCGGCTTTGAGACGTCCCCAGGCTACCGACGGTAGTAGGGCGACGCGACGAACACAGCGCGTCAATTACACTGCCATTTAGACATGTAAATATTGATTTAAGAAAATTAAATTTCGCACAAATATTACCAAGAAGTCATGGATGCCTACCGTGAAAATAAAATTCAATTATTTTACGTATATAGTATCGTTGTAATAAAATATTAGACGGAAAACGTTTTTTGACATGAATAAAGTAGGCTGCTGTTGGAACTTTCAATTATTGTCCAGGAAGTTTTGTAAAGCGAGAAATGTTTTCTAATATAGTTGAATTTATTGTTGATATAATGTTTTTCTTCCTGAGGTGAAGGGTTTGGCAACAAACAGGTGAGAACAGGCGTCGCGGCGCGCCGCACCATGAGCTTGCCTTTTCCTGCAAGTCTTTTGTTTGTATTTTCACGTTTGTTCATGAGCATTGTCATTTCAAGAATAAATAATAAATATAGCCTTTTATTTTACAATATATGTTCGATATATAGTAAATATGATTTTGTACCTATTTTAATGAATGACTATTTAGAGTTCAATTAATCATTACGAGTATAGATTGATTTCAAATATGACCTGATGAATTATTAATGATTTATACAAAATTACACATTAGCATAACAATATAATCAGCACACACAAAATTAAATGTTAGCGAATGCAATTGTTCATATTTAAAGCTTTTACAATATACCATCGGATTTAGTTTTACCGGGCTTTAATAAATATACTCGATCTTCTACCTTTGCTCGTTCGTGAAGCATTTCTAGAAGCAAACTAGAAGGTCGATTTCTTCAAATTCATAGCGCATCCTTGAAATTAATTTTTCTTTTTCTTTGACACCCTTAAAAATTGGTCTTGAGTTTGTGAGATGACAGTATTCAAATAAAAAACAATTTCAAAACCGGTATATTTTATCCCAGTGTAATCTTTCAATTGATTTGTGATGTTAATTCATTCGTCATACATATTACTTAAAACATTTCCTAAAATTCTAGTTACTACATAGTTCATGTTATCTCCATACCATTACAAAATACACTGAATAGACTACATCTACGTCAACATTACTACCGTAATTTGGAGGCTTGAAACCTTCACACATTTAACAGAATGGATGAAATAAATAAATATCGATTAAATGTAGATCTGTGTTTTGACTGTGTATAAAGGCACGGTGCAACTTATGTGTCATAAGTTAAAAATTTACTCTTGTCGCCTTTATTTTTGATCGGGAACGTAGCTTGTTTAAAAATAGCAGCCGGATCCAATTTTATCGCTTTTTCTTTAGTTGATTTATTTTTAGATGTAAACGATTTGACTGTATACTTTCGTTCATACTTAACATCAAAATTTTGTCCAATAAATTTTTTCATGGACGTCTGACCTACTTCTACAGCTTTATGGCAAATAACTGTAGCTAAATCAGCGACAACTCCAGAGACANAATTGTGCAATTTTTCCAAATCTTTCGTATTTTTAGACATTCGAGCTTTGCTAGCATAAATACGTTGGTCCGATGAATGAAATGTTGTATGGCAAAAACTTCCATAATTGGTAATTTCAAGAGATACGAGAGATGATGTTCATTTGGAGATACTGCATTGTCATTCCACGCCCGTGAGTTAACACTCCGATACATTTCTCCGTTATATGTTTACTCTTTTCCCGCTTTTGTGATTTCAGTTGGGAAGTATTTGGGTTTGATTTTAGACAAGTAGTGATCTGAGTCAAATTCTCTGCTTCTTACTACCTTGATATTCATAATTTCTTTTATGTTTCTTTTAGATATGGCTACGTGATCCAACTGCAATTCTCCTAGTAACGGATTCGGAGATATCCGTGTTTTAGCTTTTAGTTTTGCATTTCATTGTTAAAAGAGACATTCGTTCTGTGCGAGATTTGAATTCTGTTACACTGTATTAATCCTTTATGGACATAAAAGGCTGTTTCCAAAAGTGGCATTCCTTTCATAGTTTTAATCGCAGGTTTACCTTTAAAGATTCTATAATCTTTTGTTCCTATTACATTCTCATCCAAAAATCTCGTCTTCTGTACTGCTAAGATTTGAATTTCATTTCTATCTAGAAGTATTTCTAATTCCTTTTGGTTTAGCAACCTTTTGCAAAGAATTTACATTAAAAGTTCCCGTAAAAGCTTCTGTCTGAACTTTAGTCTGGAAGGCTTCCAAGGATGCTCCGACTCATCCTTATTGCAGATGTTGGGACTCCCCAGAATTAGGTCCCAATGCATTGCATAACGCAATGGTGGATTCCTCTTCCGAGCTACCACCTGGGGTAGTGCTTTCTTTCAGTGGCATTTCCATTCTGCAATTAAAATTGTGTATTTCAAGGGTAGGAATAAAATTTCAGAGTAAGATCAAATTGTAAGTTTGAAATGATTTGTTTTCGTCTTTAACTCCACTAGCTTCTTCCGCTCTCTGCCGTTGAGAAATGAAATTCTTCTTCCGCCCTTGAGACCGTTGACCGGTTTTCTCTTGACCTCAGTTGATCCGCGGGTGCTTATTTGGCATTGCCTTATTCATACCTGTCCTGCATATCTACTGGAACTTCCCCTATCACCCATATGGGACGCACCGTGTCGGGGTTGAGGTCCCCCACCCCAATGGTTATATTTAACCCCTACTCAATTCAGAGCCAAGCCCCCACACAAGCTGACCGGGCACGGTATCAATATCTTTAATTATGACACTTTCTAGGTCATCTTTTGCTTCCGCTTCTTCAAAATTTGGAAGCGGTAAATAGCCAAATAAAAACGTGTTTGAATTATTTTATCACTTTTTTACAAGAAACTTTCGAAGCAGGTGTTGCACACAAAATTGAACCCATTGCGTGGAAAGTATTGCAACCAAGGGTGCGGATATTGTTGTTCGCATTATCACATACGCACTGTATATTAGCTTTTCCGTAATTAATGATATCTGGGTCATAAAAGATTGAAACTTCTTGTCTTAATGTTTCATCATAGGAAGTGCAAAGCCCTAAACCTGATAAGAACTCTATAAGAAACTTTGACTCATCTTTTTCAAAAAACATTTTCGACAATCCCAATAAAACAGGAGATATGAACGTGACCTTACGAGTGCCATGATAATATGAGCAACTGTAGTGATCCTATTTTCCCAAACTTCTTTTGTGAGAAAACTGCTTCTAGGATTTTTGTTCAACTTTGAAATTGTTACTAGATACTATAATTACGTCGGTCATCTTTTCGCTATCCAAGCTGGATAATTTTCAATATTTAAATATTTTTCTTTAGTTTCTTCTCACACAGGTTTACCTTCAGTTTTAACGACTGTTCCGCTCTTCGTTAACATTTTTTTCTTTCTCTGAATACCTTTTTTCGGGAAGGATGTTCTTCTGCAAATCTCGAAAGCATACAATATTATCTTTACTTTCTTTTTTCCGTAATCTTATAAATTATTACTTGATCTCCCAAAAATATTTTGATTTCTTGTTCCATATAATCGAGGTTGGTGACACTCTCTTTATAATTGTCTTGAAGTATTTGCTTTATGGAAAACTGACATTCTTCGTCATCTACTTGACATAAATAATCAACCACAATTTTTTCTGCTTCTTTGATTGATCGATCTACCGATCTATCCACTTGATCAGTTAAAATTGGTGAAACAATAGAGTAACAATTGTTATGGTAACGAGCTTTGGCATCGTGCAAATTAATAGACTCAATACGAATTTTTATTTTTCTATATTTGTTGGATGTCATCTAGCAGAGTGCTTGTATCTTCGAGAAAATCGGAACATTTGTTCTGAATTCCGAGGACATTTGTTGTGAATGTATTATCGTTTCTGACTTTCGCGTAGCCACATTTAGCCACATTTTTGGTACTCCTGTGATGCATCTTCTTCACACAAAAAACAATGGTTTTATAACTCAAAATTATGTTGATCAGATTCTCTTTTTTTAGTTGCTTCTTTGTTCTTTGGACCATTGCCCAAATATCGATAAATATTTTCTTCACTCACGTACATACAATAACAACCGCTATGAACTGTATTCTTCAAATATTCTTCAAATTTTTGAGCTGCTTATGGTGATAATTCTTCCGTTTTTTACTATTTCCGATCGAGGTAGTTATTGCTTTTTCACCTACTGTAGGGCTATTGATGATAATTTCTGCATGGCAAATAAAACACCGTGATATCAGACATGATTTAGTAGCTTATTGTCTGTAAAAAGAGTTTAGAAAGTAATTTATAGGATAATATTATATATTTTGGCTGTTATAAACACAAGGATTTGCAAAAATATAAAATAAGAATTACATTGGTGTGCAATGTAATTCTATGGAGTGCAATCAAAATGCCGTAAGTATATTAAATCAGCTTGTGCAAAACCTGTAAAGAGTGTACTTCTTTAGTCAATGTTGGTACCTATTTTGGAAAAGAGTACTTAATAACAGAAAAAAAAATTGTAGAAAAATATTAATTGCGTTTTTAGTCTAAAGCCTACAATTATTGTACACAATTTTTTATTATTTCAAACTTTTAACAATATCAAAGTTATATAAAATAATTTCAGGTGTCAGTAAATAAATTTCTATATCCTACCTAATAATGCATCTATTATAAATATTAAAAACATTTGTAGGATATTAACTTTTGAATAGCACTTCTTTGGATTTTCCAACCTTAAAAAGCTTCTAGGACAAAAAGGGTGCGTTTCTCTAAAAAAAGTCGAGACAAAAAGTGTTTATTTTTGCCCAATTAACTTTAAAAAATTTCGGGAGAATAATTTATTTACTTTTGCAACTTTTTGTTAATAACAATTTACCTGCGTCGTGAACAAAAATAGTTATTTACAAATTTTATTAACAACATGTACAATTAATTCGTATTCAATAATGTAGAATATTTTTTAATTAACTATTAAAAAATACAACAAAAATTATTAATTTTACAAACGTTCATTTCGCGTGGTCTATTGTTTTGCATAAATGAAAATTAGCTAGTTCTCATTTTTTCGTAGAGCTAACCTTGATTTAAAAAAATGAAGGTTCTACTTTTTGTTGTACAATAAAACTTAAAACATTTAAGCAGTTATTGAATTCAAATAAATAATTTAAAAGTTATATATAATTGAAAAACGATTTTCCAAGTTTGTAACGTTCTTTTTTGCAATAACTTTTGAAGGAATTATCCGATTTCAATCTATCAAGTCTCATTTTGTAGGTATTTTTAATACGCATATTTCGTCGGTATCATTTATCTTTAAGATCCATAGTATTCTTAATAAATTGGAAAAATCAAATTCCTCCCATATTGTTTATAAATAAACGTTCCAATGGTTGAAAAATGGTTTACGAGGAGAGATCCGTGGGAGTCGGGTGAGGATGTAACTCATTTCTCTACCACATGAGAATAATCTCGTTTATTACTCTTTCGCTAAGCGTGCTACAGAGACACGTGTGCGCGGTCGGGCAGCGAGACATGAACTGGGGCGGAGGACCTGTGTCCTCCGACTTCGCTGCCCTTCTGCCTGACAGATGTTTTCTGTCCCCACCCCTGGCCAGGCGTGCATTTAGGTGTTGCCGGAGAGTGTCCTATTGCGGACGCTAGCTGCCGGGGCAGTCTGCGTGGGTGGCGATGACGCCACATATTTTTTCTACTACCTCCCCTACTCATTCACATACAGAAATAGCTCTCGACAATTGATCGATTTTTTAGGTACTTTAGGTGTCAGATCGGCCCGATACCCAAACAACTGACACCGATCTCAAACTCGACGCAACCCTCCTTGTATCTCACATTGGTTTTTTTCACCAGTAACTTGAAATTTGGACAGCACACAGGATGAGAAAAGCTGGATACGGGATGAGAAAGTTTTCCATCTGCTTAAAATTCAGTAGTCTACAGTTTTTGGGATCGCTGATAACGAATTCGTGCTCAGCATTATCGAAAAATGATTTATTTTTAAACAATAGAAAAATAATATTACTTTTTTGCACTGTTTTAAAATAATTTTCAATATATTTGCATTACAGGCTTTAAAATAATAATTAATATTTTTTGCATTTGCTTGACTCAAAACTATGTTCAAAATGAAATATTGTTTTATTTAGGCAGCTATTTTTGAAAGAAAATATTACTTTTTGCAAAATTATTTACAATGAAACAAAGTATTTGAAAGGTTAGAATGTTATCGTTTCTAGGCAATTACTACTGACAAAATTGACAAAAAGAAATATTTTTGTAAAACTACTCGTTTTTTTAACGAAACGATTGATGAAGTTTAGTTAACTCAGTTCATTTTGGTTCAGTACATTTTGACGGATAGTGCATCATAGCTGTAAATGACGATTGGGAAGAGGACATGAGGAGCAGTAAGTGTTATAGTACTTAAATTTCAAATCGTTCACTGTGTATATGAATAAAAGAAATTGTGCCGAACACTGAACACACCTTCACTACAACACGTTACATTGGTAGCACGGCGGATAACACTTAAAATAATCTGAAATACACAAACGCATTGTTGCAGCTGATAACAGAGAAATTCCCATTCTTACGACAGGGCGAGTCGAACACAGACTTCGAAAGGAATGGGATCCACAAGGAATCAGGAATTAACTGTGCTGATAAACGTAGCACCTGTCTCTTATACACATCTAGATGTGTATAAGAGACAGNGACATCCCTTGGAAGTGACAAGTGATGTTATCGCATTTCACTCCTCGTCTGGTTTATTGATGGTTCACACGACATGGGAGCGGATGAGAAGATGGTCAACTGGTGACAGGTTTCTACAAGGAGACGAGAGCTGTGTCTTCTTTGTATTCATAATGCCACTATTGCTTAAGAGAAGAAAGAAGTGGAAATGAGAACGTAAGTAAAGGCACTAGATAATTATTTTAGGAATAGTATCTTTCTCTGTTTTATATCTCCTCGCTCTACTTATCGATTATCCACTTGATGGCTGTGTAGCCTTTTTTTCCCTATGCGACATCACATATCTAATAATAATAATAATAATAATAATAATAATTTTTTTAAAATAATAATAATAAATTTATTCTCAAAAAAACAGTACAGACTGCGTATGACCACGTGGAGGACAATAAACTAATTTACTCTCCGGAAGCAAGCAAGGGACCATCCCATCAATTCCGATCAAGGGCCCTAAGGCAGAGGCGGATTCAAAAAAATTTCAGCAAAAGTTCCTATATAAGATAAAACGTTAGCTGCGAGTTATAATACCTGTCTCTTATACACATCTCTAGTTCTCATTACAGCGATCCATGTGTCAAGTTGGATCTGCAATTGTGAAAGAGCAGTTATCTGTTAGATGAAAATCATGTCAAAATTACGAAACTAACATTCTTGAAATTCAACGCTTAGAACCCAGAGAGGTTCACAGTATATTGTTAAGTAGTCATAAATAATTTTACCCTTTTTATTTCTACGTAAATTGTATAATAGTTCGAGTAAAGGAGAACACAATCTACATATAAATATTTTGACGAAGGAAGAAGAA
>NNCF01129008.1:176517-189303 GCA_002313205.1 Laupala kohalensis
ATATAAGTTTGGGTCCACTATTTTTTTCAGCAGTATTGACCCACAAACCTTTACAAAAATTTATATATTCAACAACTTTAAAATATTCAAGATGTTTGAGTGATCTCATTTTCCGGGGGTATTCCTCTGGTATATCATCTTTAATCATATCTTCTTCTTCTTCGATGGCTCTACAGCCCATGTAGGGCTCGGACCTCGCCTGTCGCTTCGCAACAATTGTCTTTTTACGGTGCTTGTTTGTTAGCTATGCACCCAATCCTCTACTTGGAGGGGCAGGATTTTGTTGAGGTTTACTTCCTTAGGGAGATTGGCTCGACCACACCTACGGAGGTAACCCTCGTTCCCTTGGTTTTCTCTCGGGGTTTTTCCTTCCCTTAACCTTTGGGGATCTTTCCTCCTCCTACAAGGCAGCAAGTGGTAAGGAAGCGGGATTGGTTGGGAAGATAGGTCGTTGTGGAACACACTTCGTCTGGTATCTCAGCTGAGACCAGTCCGGCTTGGGTGGCCCTGCTGGTAGTTACACTACCGCCGACACAGCTCTCAGCTAAGGTGGTACGCGCAAACCCTCGCCACCCGCACGGACAGTGCTTCGTTAAGGTTGTGTTCCCTGGGAGGGCTTGAATTATTTCATTGTCTAATTAATTCTAACTTACAACTTGCGCTCATTTTCCCTTTTGTCAGTAAAAAGTGTCTCTTTACACAACCTAAATATAGGAGATGCATTGGTTCCAATACAAAATGATTCACCATGTTAATGGGTGGTTATACAGCTATTAAGGGGATTCTCCTTTGTGGTATTCTGTCTAATCGAACTCTGAAGCCTTTGTTCTTCTTTCACAGTCTGTATTTAAGAAAGTCAGTACATTATTTATCCTTTCTCCTTCAACTTTACGTCTCTCACATGCCATTGCTGAGGTGTCCTACTACTTCCTTTAAAACTGCTCAAACTGACAAGTGAACATTTTTAACTGAAAAGAAATTTTCTAAAAATTTATTACCAAGCCATTACTTAGTAATTTATTAACCACTTGTATGAATTCTCTTAAATATTGGTTTACACACTTTGGCTTTTCTTTTCTAGGATAANACTTTGTTATTTTATTAACCACTTGTATGAATTCTCTTAAATATTGGTTTACACACTTTGGCTTATCGTTTCTAGGATAAATGACTATTGTAAATGGGTGATAACAATTTCTGTGGTAATTTTTCCCTAAAATGGGCCAAAGAGAATTTTTACTTGATTTAAAAGGTAAATTCTTCCTAAAACGGGCCAAAGAGAATTTTTACTTGATTTAAAAGATTTAAAGCCGTCAATATTTATTATTAATTCTATAGTTGTCATGGAGTTCTGGATTTATCAAGTTAAGTAAATTTCTTTCTACTCCAAAGTATGTGAATTGCCCAACCGAATTGTCTTCATTATCCTTGTCTTGAATGGTGTACTTAGCTTATTGTGTTTGCAGTAGAGTCTTACAAATTGATGAAGCTCCTTCCATAATAGTTTTTGTAAGATCCCAAGAAGTGAATCAACATGCTTATGGGGAATAAAATTCTTTACTATCCACTCGCACAATCCACTCTTACCTTTTTTCTGTGGTTTCATTGCCATTTATGTAGTTTTCACTTATACTTATTCTACCAACCCGTTCTTGCTGGTTGAAGTCATCTTTGACTCCCTCTTGACATCTCATGTCCTCAACTACAAATTCGTCCGAATTCCCCTCAATACAATGGCTGTCTTGAAAAGTACCTATTTCATTGTCTCGCCTCAGACTTTGGTAATCCCTGCAGGAAATTATTGTGTATTTCATTTACATAGTAAATCAACTTTTCAAACTGAAGCATAGTATTTAGATAGGCTCAACTGTTTTAGAAAATATACAAAAATTACTGTAATTTATATTTAATTTATATCCCCTCATTCCCATTTTACCCATATATATGTACATAAAATACATAAAATCAGGATATTTTATGTATATTGTAACATAATTATTGGTGAGTGTCTAGGTAATCTGAACTTACCTGGCCCACTCAGCAACTCAGCAGAAAGCTCCTCAATGATTTGGATAAATTTTAATGAGTCGGGGTTTGGTCCATTTAATGTAAAATACACAAAACGTTTTTTACACCAAGAAAACACAGCTTCGATAACATTGGTTTAATTGGCTAATACAAAAATCGCATTTACATAATTATCTACTCTACTCATTCATATTGTTTTCCCAAATGTAGCCCCAAAATCAAGCGCTTACTAACCATATCACTTGGTTCTACAATAGAATGCTGGTTAATTATCAGTTCCAACACGATATCACATTAAACAAAATTACTTTAAAAATATTCATTAATAACAATACTATTTGTCTCTAATGAGTGTAATTTCATTACACATGGACAAGTGTTAGAAAAGTTCTTGACATCGTAGCACACGCTCGAATCAGTTCATTTACCAATTGCCGCTCAAGCAAAGATACTGGACGCAGCCAGTCATGCTAATTACCTTTCAGTCATGCCCTCTGACCTTGGAGCTAGACCACCAGTCATCAAAACAGCAGGAGCGTGCAGAGTCCCTCAGAGATCAGTGACCCAGATACCACTAGGCCCTTCGCTATTCCGTCCCGCAGATGCCGGTCGTCTGTGCTGAAACCAAGACAGTCGACCTTTGGCGTAGCTTCTCAAAAAAAACAAAAACCATTTAAAGTTGTTCCAGCTCAACTTGGTGTCACTTTATTGGCGTAATTAAAGTTCGAAGTCATTCAATTAGCTTGAAAAATGAAGGCACTTGAACCGAGAACTCCTGTCGAAATCGGACGACGATCAAAATGAATCAATTAACCGATGATCATTGAATCATTAGTTAAGAAAAACGAGTTCATCATTTTCCTTAGTAATGATGAAACTATGTCGTTGCTCTAAGTCAGAATTATGATGAGCTCAATGTTTAGATCTAATATGCTCTAATGCTCGAATTCTCTAATAGATAAAATGTGATACTCTGATAGTTCAAATGTGATGAAGATTGATCTCGAGCGACCCTGCGCTCATTAAAATACCCATCTCCTCCATTAGATTCCCAAAAATTTGGTAAGACAGTCTACGCCCTTCTTGACGTCACGTTTAATGACCGTTGGATGGCTCAAGCGAATGTTAATTCAGAATGTAAGAATGCTAACGACGTTGACGTCACGTCCTATTTTCTTCAGTTTGCTGATCATCCATAATTGGCAGTCCGAGTCTTTGACCAAATCCTATTAAAGAAATGTTTTTGCAAAAAAAAGGAGAATGTGTTAGGCATAAGATGGCAACTGCATTGGACTTAACTCACCTTGCACTTTGTAGTTCAGGATCTTTGTTTCCTTGGTTATATAACGTAAGTGCTCCAATTAAAATGCAATAATCACAATTAACTGATAAATGGTAATATAAATAGCTATTTAATCAAATTAGCCTAAAAATTGAGAGAACATTAAAAAATTAAGCGTCAATCAAATTAAGGTTAAGTAATCCTAAATTTTTATGACTAAGCAAAAACAAACACAAGTTAAACTTACCAAACAAAACAAATTGGTACTAAACTCAGAACTGTGGTAATTTTAACATCATTGGCAATCATATCCTGTTGATCAAGTTCATAAAGATTCATATCGCGTAATTGAATTAATGGAATTTTCAAAGTAATTTTTCTTACCTTTAGAAAAGAGACACAAAGTTGAAACAAGGTGATTCTTGAAGTAAAAACTTTGCTCTTTCCAGTGATAGTAAAAAGAACTCGATTGAAAAAAATGCTTTTTTGCTACTTAGCCTTGAAAAGAGGCAAAATTGGCTGCGTAAAATTTTGACCTTGTGTTTGAAGGCACGTTTCTCCCCAGCAAGGTAAGCTTGAAACCTCATACTGTGGCATGTTAAAACCAGCAATGTGCTTGGTTAGTTCACCAAAGCACAAGCTTCCTTGAGACCTTGTTTCAAAGTTATGTTTTGCAAAAGTCTGCACTAAGTTGGATTATTTTGCCCACTTTGTAAGACAACAGCAATTAAAATAAAACTTTTCAGGCACTGGCACTGTACCTTTCATGTAAAGCACAAAAAGGTGTCCTAAGTTGCCAATTTTCAGATTTCTAGCTATTGCCATTCCACAACAGTAGAACTTGAAACTTGGCAATTTATTTGCGTGCGAGCGCATTTCGCTCAGGTGACCGTTTTTTAGAAGGGTCTTGCACCCCAACTTCTGAAAGTGAAATTTTCATTTGAATTATCATTTGAATATTTGTACTACTTATACACAAAATTTGATGAAGATTTAAAATGGTACCCAAAAAGTGTTTGGTCCACTTGACATGGAATGACCCTGGACAGAAAATGGAAAAAAGTGGAAAATGCTGTACGCAACTTGATCGTTAGCAAAATACGAGAAATTGGATTGGCACGTATGCGCAGAGGAGAATCCCTCTTCGACTGTCAAAAATCACGTCTCACCAATTTGGAAAAGCCTCTTAATCCGCAGGATGCTGTCTTATTGAGTTATTTCAAGAACCATTACGTTGCTACAAGGAAACCGCTGAGTATAGTGATTCATGTATTGTCAATAAATTGCGTGAAGAAAATTGACTCATGTATTCTCAACCTATATGAATAAAATTTTGAAAAAAAAGTAATTTTGCTTTTTATGATACTTTTGTTTGAGGAGGACGACCCGAGTCAGGTGGTGCCGGGGAGTGAAGGAAAGAAAAAAAGGGATTACAAAAAAATCATTTTGTTTTATTTCTATTTGAAAATATATACGTAAAATAAAAATATATATGGGAGTGGGGTGTAACTAAAACTCTACCACATGTGAAGAATCTCGTTTATTCATATTTCGTTAAGCGAACTACAGAGACGCGTACGAGCGGTCCGGTGGCAAGGCGAACCCGCAGTGACCGCAGTGACTTTCGCAAGGGGCGAAAGGAACGAGACCCTTTTGCGAGCCTTTGGTGGTGCCTTCTGCGGGGCCTTCCGGTCGGTCGTTGGCTGGGATTGCGGCGATGGCTCTGGCTACGGCGGCGTTGCAGGCGACGGCTCTAGCTTGTTCGTTTCCTGGTGAGCAGGCTTGAGTGTGTCCGTCGAATACGCCTTCTCCACGCCGTTGACGTCGATGATGTACGTGCGTTTGGTGACGCGACGCACGATGCGGTCCCGTGTAGGGTGGCTTAAGTGGCTTGCGCATGGCATCGACCCGGCGATAGACGTGTGTACAGGATATCAGATCCTTGAACACAAAAGGCCGTTGGTGCGCGTGGCGCGAAGCTGGCGCCGGGCGTATTGCGCCGAAGAGGTGACGCAGAATCGACGTAGGCGGACTGGCTGACGGGCGCGACATCCGGAGCAAAGAATTCCCCAGGAAGTCGCAATGTTGCGCCGAAAGTCATCTCCGCTAACGAGGTTTGTAGGTCTTCTTTAAATGATGTTCGGAGGTCGAGAAGTACCGTTGGTAGAGCTTGTTGGCGGGGAGTCTGCGGGCAGCATTTCAGCACCGCTTTAAGAGCATCTAAGGGTGTCTGCAGAGGCTCCCCATGTAGTTCCACACAGCTTCTGAATGATGTTATTCCTGNATAGCCGTCCTTGGTCGGATGTAAATGTGAAAGGAGTACCGAAGACGCATATCCAGCCCTCGTAGAGCGGGCGCGCGACGGTCGTGGCGCGCATGTCTAACAGGGGAATTTGCGAGTGACCAGCGCGTGTATCTATGCACAACGGTGAGGCAGTGTTGCAGGCCCTGCACATATTTGTCACTTGTTTATTTTTTTATCGTATGACTTATTTACAGTACAATTTAATATTACATTGATTTATCCACCCAAGTGCGGATGGAGTAGCTGATAAAGAGTCACAAATATCTCCTACGTAGAGACGTCGAGGGCACTCAGTCACAATGTTCTGTATGGTCCGTCGATTCGCACCACAATCACGACGATAATTGTATTTTTCCCCACTGGAACAGAAGGTCAGCACATCTCCCATGTTTGGTCCTCACTCGGTTTAAAGCTGACAAGTTCTTCGTGGAAGCTCAAATCCTGGGATCTTCTTTGTGTCCAGGAAGTCATGAAGAGCACGGGTTGTTTCTTCTTTCCATTTCTGAGTCCACATTGTTGCAATGTGGAAGTTCTCTCGTTCCAGATGTTGGGCTGTTGCTACAGGAGGGTTTCGTGATTTGAGCCTTCTGTTCCCTGTGGCAGTAAGGATGTCCTTGTGTATTGGAAGACTAGGGTTACTGTTGATCTTTCTATGCTCGCGAACCAAAGTATCCTGTCGGCGAAGATTTGCAGGGTCTATGTGGCTAAGGACTGGGAGCCAGTACGTGGGTGTAGATTTAATAGTTACTGAGATTAGTTTCATGGTATTGTTCAATTGTGCACCTACTTTACCTACATGTGGACTTTACCTACAGCTGCCGAGTACGCCAGACTTAAGGAAGAGCATCTAAGGGGCTCATCTAAGTCGGCAGAGGCTGCCCATGTAGTTCCACACAGCTTCTGAATGATGTTATTCCTGGTTTTTAGTTTACCAGCCAGATGTTTCAAATGTTTGTAAGACACGAGTTCTGTCTAGAGTGATTCCTAGGTACTTCGGTATTATGAAGAAGGGTACCATTAAATTTACTTTTAAATTCTTGTTTGCAAGCCGGTTGTTCAAATGAAAGCATGTTGTTTACGTCTTACGATAGGTTTTAATCGCCACTTGGAGAAATAATCGCGGATGCACGAGAGGTCTTATAGGTCCTCTTCAGTGTGTTCCAGTGACTTGTGTTGGATTGCTAAGGCGAGGTCATCAGCATACATGAACTTCTGGGCTTTTCAGGTAAGTCTGATGTGTAGAGAGTTGAATAAAAGAGGAGCAAGAACTGAACATTGTGGGAGGCCGTTATCCAATTTTCTTGGTCTGCTGATGTTTTGCCCATTACGGCTTGGAATGTTCTGTTGCTTAACATGTTATTCACAAGATTGACAATTGTTTTGCATTTTTTGTGGGGCTTTAAGGGCTCGTCAACAGCAAGATCATTAGAGCCCAAACTGTTTTGCAATGGAGTGTACGAAGTTTGTAGATTAGTCCTTGTCTCCATACTGTGTCATACTTAAGGTCTACAAATACTGCTGAGGATTTCAAGACTTTTTGGAACCCTGCTTTAATGTGAGTGGTCAGGACAAGAACTTGGTCAGTGCAGCTGCGCTGAGGTCTGAATCCGTTTCCCCACGGGAACTTGTTCTAGAATTCTATGCCTTAGTCTGTTATGCAGGAGCCTTTCAAGAAATTTGTAACATACGCGTGGCAGCGCGATTGGGCGGTAGCTTTCTGGTGAGTTGATAGGTTTCCCAGGTTTAAAGATAATAATATTGGCTTTTTTCAATTCAGGTGGAGGTTTGCCAGTGAGTAGAATATCAGTGAAAAACTTTGGCAACCAATTTTTAGTATTCTTTCCACAGTGGAGTAAGAATTCTGGATGAGTGCCATCAAATCCAGGGGCTTTACCAGCCTTAACTTTTAAGACATGGTCAATATCTTCTGTGGTAAAAGATGAAGCAAAGGAAGAGGCAGTTGGAGCTGTCTTCTTTAGATGCTTTGGATTGTTCTTGATCATTCTTGATCATTCTTGTGTGAACTTTGTCAATTGGTGCTCTTGAAACGGACAGAAGGTGAGAGGTGACTTGCTTGGCAGTAACTGCAGGTTGTTGATGTACTGCTGGGGCACTTGATCCTAGTTTTCGTAAGAGACTCCATGCTTTACGACTGGATTGTCTGAAGTCAATGCTTTCCATTGTCTCATTCCATTTCTTCCTTCTTGTTCCGTCTATGCTGTGAAGTATTTTTGAGCCTGCTCCTGGACTACCGCTTTCGAGGAACTCCTTGTAATGTGTTTCTGTTTCAGGACTCCATACAGGAATGTATTCCTTTCGATATCCTCTTGGAATATACTTTTTTGCTGTTAAAAATACTGCATCAACAAATCTGTAGTTGGAATTTACTGGAGGAATCCATCTGATGACCTTATCAAGCTCAGTAGATAAAGATTTCCAATCTCTTAGAAAAGTTCCAACGAGGTTTCGGAAACGATATTACTAAAGGAATCTGCGTACCAGTTACAAGGAGGATTTGTCTATGTTGAGTGTGAGGAAAGTCGGGGAGAATTTTTCTTGATATAGGGAGCAGGTGTCCGTTGTCATCTTCTGTTACAAAGCAGAGGTCAGGATTATAATCCCTTTTCCAAGCAGCAGATTTGAAAGTCCTTTTATCCTTAGCGTCGAAAACTAGATGTATATTATTTTCATCCGCACATTCAACAAGGCTTTCACCACATGTATCATTATTTTCATATTTCCAAAAGGCGTGGTGGCTGTTGAAATCTCCCGCATATATAACACGGTATCTGTGCACATTCAAAACTGAGTTAGGCCAAGGAATTAGAGGAGGTTGATAGATGTTTGTAATTCTGATATTGGTAACATGTGAGTGGTAGTGACTATTTGTGTATTATCATTGGCAGACGCTTCAACAAGTTTGTAGTTTTGTACTGCATCTCTAATATATGTGGCTAGTCCGTATGCATGATGATACACTGCGCCAATACACTTATATCCTGAGATTTTTCCCTTAGTGCGTTGTTGGCTCTCATTTGCAGTATGTTTCTCCTGGAGCAGAACGATATCCACTGATTGTTGTCTAAGAATTTTTGAGAGGAGTTGGTATTTGGAGAACTAAACCATTAACGTTAAATTAGAGATTACGAAGTGTTGGTCCCACATGTCTGGTTTGGAAATTTTTTAAAGAATTGTTACAATTCATTGTCATTTTTGTAGTGTAATTGCCAGGAGATCGCCAAGGATAGTCTAAGTGTCAAGTGCTGACGTTCAGTTCAGTACTGGAATTCGATTCCAAGTACCTTAGCAGGGGCACCACGTGCAGGGATCAGCTCACCACCTGTCACTTGTGAATAACTTTTTACAAAATTTTAACAAACTATTCAGGTGCTAATACAATTTTACCTAAAAAATTCGAAAAACTAGATGCTGTATTTAAGAAATTTAATTTGAAGAAAAAAGTAACATTTTATATTTTCACCTTGGAATATCATTTGGTGATCAACAGTAGGGATGTTTATGGCTCGCCACAATAATATAGTCCTTAAACATAAACTACGATTTTCGATTGAAGCATCTAGATACATTTTAGAAGATATGTTTATAACTTTTGCGTTCATTGCACTACTTTCACATACAAGCAAATTTCTACCTGTTTCGAAAAAACGAGATACACGTTGGAGCGTTCATGCTGGTGAGGTATCGAAATGAGTTGGACCTGACAGTCACCTGTCGAGTACAGGTGTGTTCGCGCCTGCGCGGAACGGTCAAAATCGAGATTGCCGCTTTAAATATACATTATTTAATATTCCCCTCGGGACATCTCCGAGGTGTGAGCGAGCGGAAGGCCCGGGAACGAGCTGAATAGATTAGGTTCCCAGCTCCGCTGACAGGGAGCACCAGTGACCGGATTGCATGATCGACAGAACAATTGAAGGCGGCGTCAGCTGTTTTCTGCGAGGGCCCAGCTTCCGAAAATGAGTGAAATACGTATTGCGTTTTATAATTTTTTCATTATTTGGTCATTTTTTCGTACTGATCAACTTATAACTATTCGCATTATTAAATTTTACTTAGCAAATTCAATGCATTATTGATCTAACCAGTAAAAAGTCACATTGACAATGAAACTTTTTTTATAACATCCAATCAGATATTTTTTACCACAACAATAAGCTGTATTTTTCATTGAATCATCCTTAATCTTGTTGCTCAATTGTTATCAGTGGTTTGGTGTGTGCTGGAGGTGTGAATGCGTGTGTGGGGCTCTGTTTTGTGTAAACACTACCAATTCTGAGATGGCCGATTTTGTCGGCCGATTATGAAAAGAATGGCCCAGTTCACACGTTTTTTCGTAACAAAACGTAGTAAACATTTTTGCATAAAAACTTCATTTCTGTTATTTTCTCTTTTTTCTATAGAAAGGCAATGGGTAACCTTACAGCTGGGGCCGCTTTAGAATTTTTAATGAACACACTACATTTTGGTGTTAAGCATTGCAGATGAAGTGACTTCGGTTTGAAATATTATGTTGTTTTATTGGTGGTTTTAGAGCTACACCACAAACTCCCTGGTGGCTGTGGATAGTGGACCGGTTTCTGATTTCCAACATCAGTTCAGAAATAAAACAAGGCACACCGGAAAACCACATGGACTACCATGATTTAATTCAACCATGCACATACATATAAAACCCTGAATGCAATATCTGTAATCAATTTTCAATCCCCACCAAAATTCCTTAATAGCTAACACAATATATAAATAAATGGTGACATTACACGCTCTGCAAAAAAAACCCTTCCAGTAATCCTTAATAATTAAACATTTAAAAACATTCTCCTCAAGGATCCCTTTTTATAGCAGCGTATAAATATCTTTTGTAGCTTATTGGCCAATAAGTAAGTGGTTTTGATAGTTCCGTGGGGAAATATGATGTCCTGTCTGATGAATCACTGCGGATGCACTTTGAAAAAGCTCAATTGTTCCGCACACGTTCATTTGCCGTGATGTACATGACCACGCTGTTTAACATTTTCACCATTTTCAGATGCTTGAATCGAACTGTTGTTTGCTTAACATATAACGCGATCCACGAACTGTATAGTGTGGTTTTAGAAACTGTTCACATAGCTCTTGGCTTAAACACGAGTCTTAAGAAAACATTTTGTGGGGACTTGATTGCCCTTGTTACGAAGCGCTTGCTTCCGACGCATATGCTGTTCTGCTTTTTTGTCGGACAAAGGGAATAGAGAGAAAGGTTCTTTCGCGCCAATTTTTGGCGCGCTAATCTTGATGAAAAATGTACATGAAAACAACTAAACATGGTACTAAACATAACGGGCAATACAACTAATATACATGACATATACATGAATAATACTAATGTACATGACAAGGCAATAAAATGAATTAATTTCCCAAAAATGAAAAATTTTTGAGCGGGAAGTGAGTAATGACATCTAGCGGGAAAAAGGGCAACCTCATGCTGAGCGTCTGGTGCTGTATGCTTGCTGCACCAATTGGTATTATCTGTAACCAAATAAAGTAAGCGGACAGTTCGTAGTACCAAATATGAATTCATAACTTTCATTATCAGTATGCGAACAATTTTATAGAAAATGCTTATTTCATCTCCGAATATGTTCAAAACATTTCATTATACATATAACTTTAATGTGGAAACGTAAAATTTTGCTATTTTATTTTGAAAATAAAAGTGTACTAATTATATACTAAATAAACCCCAGAAGACCACTAAAAATTCTGAATATATGATTTTTGTAACTAGAATGGTGTCGCTTCTCTCAACTTTCTCACATTTACGGTAAATAATCTGAAAATGGATTGTTTTGGGTAAAATAGTTTCAGTGAGTTTTCGGGTGGTCTGGGACATCTTTTATACGTACGTTACCTGCTTGATACTAACCTATATCAGTTATCTTCAACTCTCTGTGACCACAATTGTTTGTATCGCATTTGCTTATAGTTTTCTATTTCATTTCTTCTGAAATCAATTTGGATGCATCTTTTTTTTGCTAGATGTTCGTGGTTGATTGAAATTTTTCCAACGTTGTTGACCTTTTCATTGCAGTTTTTACTAGAAACAGAAACTTCTGTCATCCCACTATTCTGTCAAGTAGTTTTTGCAGAAGACCCATTGTGCTTGTCTCTCACTGGAGAACATACGTTTCCTTGGAAACCTGACGTTTTGGTGTGAACACCACTAATAATTTCGTGCATTTTAGATACGTTCTGGGCCTTACACCTTTCTTCAATAAGTATTGAATAAAAAAAAGAATCCTCCTCTATTTCAGTGATCTGTAATTGTAATAACAATGAATACAGCATAAAGTGAAATGTAGCACGAATTGTCAAATATAATTCACTTTCTGTATATCCTTTTCAGTTTTCAAATTTTCAAATTACAAACATTTGTGTAGGTGAATACGTATATTTGTATTGAAATGTTGATTATACATACTGGGACGGGAAGGAATATTTTAATTGTTATTAACAATTAATAAAATGTTATAAACAAATTTACTTAATCAAATCATTAAAGATATACAAAGCATTGGCATTTTTCGTGCGTAAATTGAGAGTTGAAGGCTTATTTTATCCAATTGTTATAAACAATTAATAAAAAATATTATGAAAGTTGTTATAAACAATTTGGATGGTCTAAATAACAATTATACTGAAGTTATGTCCCTATTCAAGGTCTCAAATAAATTTAGATGAAGGCCCTTTTGATTAATGAACTAATTAACTCTAATTACTACAATTAATAAAAACCATTTAATAATCAAAAGAATGACCTTAAGAACCTAAAGGTTAGGTGCCTGAATCTTCACTCCTCCGGGAACTCTGTACTATAAAAACACAATCTGGTGTTCAAACGACATCAATTGAATTTATTTCACTTAACAAATATTAATAAGCTCTTTAGGTTAACACAAAAAAAATCACTGCTTACTGAAGATTTTACATGATACATCTTTGGAAACTATACATAACTTGCTCCTTGTGCTATGCTCCTTCCTTTCTCTTTCCTGACCTCCCTTGGTCACCTCTTGTTCTTTTCGATCCCGACGCTATTAGAGCTAGGGTATATTTCATTTTCCTCTTCTTCTCTTTCCTCTATTTCTTCTTCCCCTCCCCCCAGGGG
>NNCF01129010.1:0-28118 GCA_002313205.1 Laupala kohalensis
TTGACGAGCCCTAAAGCCCCACAAAAAAAAAAAAAGACATCACCACGGACGTCGGCTCTTCTTCGAATTCTCGTGCCGCTGCTTTATATCTTTATGTCTGAGCATAATTCAGAACTCGCAGTTAGATGTGTGTGTCGAGGCATCTTCGATCGCCCAACTTTCGTTGCGTCGAAGAAGATCCCCGTCTCTCGAAAAAATCGTGGCACGGCGACGGCAGTGGGTCATTCCTAGACGACGTGGAGCAGTTCAGTTTCTACTTCGAATGAGCGTCAAATCCCGCCATCATCGATCGATGTTCTTTGTGTTACGTTACGTATACGGCTTGTGTTCGCTAACTCGTAAACGAAACTTCGAATTAGCAGCTTCCCCGTCCTAAACTCCTAATATAGTCCCCCCCCCCCGAATTTTTGGGCGATTTTTTTTTTCTCGAGAGAGAAAAGAGTACTATATTCGGGTAAATACGGTAAAAATGAGAAATATTATTGATGATAATGACTAAATACCTTCAGTACTTGTTTGTCCCAGGGTCATGATACAACATCATCTGCGCTGAATTTCACGCTATGGTTGCTATCTACGCATTCAGATATTCAGGTGAGAATTTTATTAATACCTCCTATCCTCGACCGGTTTTTCCTCCAGTTTTCCTTTGGGTGGAGGCGGATTTTATGTCCAGACTCTCTAAGCTATTGCATTGGAGAAGCGGTCTATTGTGATATTGAATATTTTATTTGGAGTTATTCTAATAAAAAATATATTCTGAATCTCCTATAGTTCGATATTAATACTTACTTGTGAACTACCCGTTTTGTGTTTTATTCAATATAAATTGGTTGGTATTCTGTTAATATATACAACACATAGCGAATTATTATTGTTCATATCTTAGGAGCGTGATGAAATGTTAAATCCTCCTCTGCCTTAGGGCCCTTGATCGGAATTGATGGGATGGTCCCTTGTTTGTTTCTGGAGAGTAATTTAGTTTATTGTCCTCCATGTGGTCATACGCAGTTTTTTTGACAATAAATTTATTATTATCATTATTATTAATATTAATATGGGAAATGATAACAATATACATGAGGAGAAATTATCTTTAGACTGAATAGAATTTTAAACCAGTAAGTCATTTATGAATTACAAGTGCAGGACCCAGAAGCCCCACTTCCCGACCTTAAAAAAATTATGATGATAAAAATGAAATAATAAAATAAAACTTAAATTTTGATATAACAAAAATCAAATTTGTCTAATTCTGTTATGTTAATTGTTAAACACAACAATTTTAGACTATAGAAGAAAGATGTAAAACCAAATCACGTTTGACAGACAACTCAACAAGTGTAAAAATGGAGATATCATTAAAATTGTCATAAAAACTGCAATATTGTTGTGTTGACAAATTATTGATTGAAGTGAAAGTTTCTGAATGAGGATAATGGTACAAGTAAAGTAATATTTTTATAGTTACACATTATGAATCTTCATTAATACTGTTCGTCCACATATTTCCTGTAGCATATATTTTGCAAATGTTTACTCCCATTTACAATACGGCATCATCTTCTGGGGCGATTCCGGGCAGAGCGTCCAAACTTTCAGAATTCAAAAGAGGATTGTAAATCTCACCCCTGAATCTCTTGTAAACCTTTTCAAGGAATTAAATATTTTAACACTCCCTGCATTCATATTTATAAAACTGTCGTGTTTGTTAAGACCGAATTACTGAAGCACCATCCTCGTTTCATACAAAACAGTTTTGTTCACGAACACAATACTCGCAATAGGAATAATATTCATCGTCCGAGAGTGTCAACCGCGCTTTGCCAAAAGGGACCGTTTATTCGGGAATCGTTCTATATAATTCCCTGTCAAAAAATATAAAAGACATTATTAAATTGAATCTCTTCAAGTCTGCAGTTAAAAGCAACCTTCTGCACCAGTGCTTCTTCACTGTAAAATAATTTATTGATATTAATAAAAATTAAAGCCGTCTTCTACTTTATCACGCCATTGCTGTAGTACTTTCAAAACATCTGACAATAATTAAAAACTATTTTCCTGAATGCTAGTATTATGTCTTATTATTCATATAAATTTAGTTGTATATGTACTCAACCCTGGCACGGTTGTGTACATTAATTCTGTAGCCCCATCCTGGCCCGGAGAAAAACCTGGTTGTCCTTCGGGTAGAGACAGATTTTTTAATAAAGAATCACTAGGCTCTTGCCTAGAGACAGCATCAATTGATATAATTATTAGCGAATTTAGTGTTATTTAATAGTTATGAATGATCAACAATACTTTCCGAATGATTTATAGCTTGATAATAATATGTACTTGTGAAATAACTTTTCTATGTTTTATTAAATACAATATTTGTTGGTATTTGTTAATACTATAACATGTGTTGAACAATTTTTTTATCATTAGGAGTATGTTGAAATGTTAAATTCGCTTCTGCCTTAGGGTCCTTGATCGGAATTAATGAGATGGTCCCTCGCTTGCTTCTGGAGCGTAAATTAGTTTATTGTCTTCCACGAGGTCATACATAGTTTGTAACCGTTTTGACAATAAATTTATTTATTTATAACAACTGGAATTCACAACACCTATTTCATTTTCAGCAAAAAGTTTACAATGAAATTCAAGCAGTATTAGGAGGCATAGAAACTCCAACTCTAAAGTTAATAGGCGAATTGAAATACCTGGAGTGTGTTATAAAAGAGAGCCTTTGTCTGTATCCCAGTGTTCCTTTGCTAGGACGAGAAATGTATGAAGATACAAAACTAACAGGTTTGTGTGATATGATGGAAACAATGGAAAATATTTTTTTAAATATGGCATTAATAAATATGGTACACACATAAAAATGACAATTTTAATTATATGGAGTGATTGTAAGAGATGTTAATTTCCCTCGCACTTCGTCACGCCATTGTTATAGTATTCCAGATACTGTTTAAATTCCTTTTTCCATGTATGTTGTTTTAATCCATTTATTTATAATAGCTTATTTCCAACTGTACACAACCTTGGCATGGTTGTGCATATTATGTCTGTAACCCTATACTGGCAAGGGTTTTTCTCTGGTTTTCCTCTGGGTAGAGGAAGATTTTCCATAGACGGGTATGTCATTAAATACTTTTGTTATTATGAATCTTAAATTTTGACTGCACAATATCTCTACGAATAATTTTGGAATAATAAATTGATAACAGTTTGTATTTGATAATAAAAATTTATTTTATAAGTTTTAAATCCACCACTGCAGCCCTTGGGCCCTTTATAGGAATTAATGGAATGGTCCCTTGTTCGTTTCTGGAGAGTAACTTAGTTTATTATCCCACACACAGTCAAATGCAGTTTCTAACATTTTTTTTTTGACAATAAAGTTTATGATCGTTATCAAAGCAAAAAGTATGGCCAGAAGAAACATGGAATATGAATCTCAAGCTAGTACTTCTAAGTACAGATTTCATTTTATGGAATAATATTATTATTTCTCTTTTTCTCTGCAATCTGTATCTTCATAGATCCTTTTGATTTGAGATACAGTTACAAGATTTATTGTTTATTGTCCTCCATGTGGTCATATGCAGTTTGTACTGCTTTTTTGACAATAAATTTATTATAAAAGTAGTCAGGATGTACCTTGAGCATGAACAGTTAGGACATAAGATGTACTTGACAAATTCTGCACAAATTTAATGTCTCGAGATCAGAAAAGTTCACTTAAACTATTTATTTGGGAACAACAATTGAATATTCAGTGCCAGGGTCAGGCAATTGAAATTAAAGTGCCACATATTTGTTACTGTTTCTTGATTTTAAGTCTGTAAACCTTCTTTAGTCAACAAAACTTATTAAAATCACGAAACCAAAATTAAATACATTTATTACATGTATTGATGCAGAATTTTAAATGTTGACATTTATTATACTTGGGAAAAACAATTAGTCTTAAATCAACTTTCATAGTACTTGAAGATGTTATCTATTGCATTTCATAATACATTTGTTTTCTATTCAATGCCATTTTAACTTCATTTGCTGTATGTTTAACCCCACCCAGGCTACAAACATTGAAAACAATGTGTTTACAAGTAATATACAGGTTCAGCTATTAACAAGTAATATCCAAAACGATCAGGTTTATTTAGTGCAGAAAAACCTTCCCATGTTTTTGATAATGTTTCTCCTCCCCATTAATATAAATCAAGAAAAACATCTAGGAATATCCCATGCCATAAGTATTTCACTCACATACTATTACATTACTACTGTAGTATTTGTAAATGGGAAATGTAGCGAGCAATTGAAGCTTATCTACATGGAGCGATAGAAGATATGAGTTGGGTGGAAGGCTTTTGTTAGTAGGTGGGTCACTTAGCTGGGCTTACCATCAACTTAGCCCACAAGAAGGTGTTAGTAGAATAATAAGAGTTAGTGATACTAGGAGGTGGAGTTAGCGTTGCTCAGTGGGTAGAGCGTTAAGTTGCTGTCTGGATGGCCGGGGTTCGATCCCTGGTGAGGTGAGGATTTTTCATCACACCTCAACACCAAGACTGGCTCCCAGGCCTGCTGTAAAATGAGTACCAGGTTTTGCCCCTTGGGCTCCTTCGGGACCTGTTCAGGGATAGTTTAACTTTGATACTAAGAGGTGGATCGAAGAAGGGGGTTTGTTTTTCAGTAGTCATAGCTATATGAATGTGAAAAGCTACAAATTTTCTACAAACTTAGTGGTGAGCGAGCAAGCTAACCCCTTAACTGCTGTAGGGGTTTCTATTATATGAAAACTTACTATTTTCTTTTTTGCTTGTTTTCAGGAAATATCACATTACCAGCAAACACCACTATCCTAATCGTTACCTACGGGGTTCACAGGAACCCAACTATATTTCCTAATCCTGAAGCATTTAACCCTGATCGTTTCTTATCTGATTCAGCACTGAGAAACACACCCTTTTGCATTCATACCTTTCAGTGCTGGATCAAGGAACTGCATTGGTAAGATTTCAAGAACAATATTTTTTTTTAATGTAGAAAAAGGTTAAAATAAATTTTAATGAATTAAAATACAAATATTGTTAAGTCAATTACGTAGAAGTTCATTCAATAATTGGGACAAACCCAAGATTAAAAGAATTTAACTTACGGCTGGAATTGTAGTGTGGTCAAAGCCTCAACAAAATGAAAGTGTCCATCTATTCTGATTACAATCACATTTTTATTTATTTTTTCGAGTTCCATTCTTATTAATTTTTTAGGATTCCTCTGGTGATGAATTTATGAAGTTATTATATAGGAGTTATATTGGAAAGAATTAATATTTGTGACATTATGAATTGCATCTACGTTTATAATTAATAAATTTAAATTTGGCAAAGATGAACAAAATATTTCCTTCACAAAATGTCAATTTATTTAACTAATTTTGAAAGAAAAAAAAAAAAACATTATGAAAAGTTTTGTAATGTATTTGTACATCTGATGATAATGATCCAAATAGTACCGAAATGTCATGTGAAATTGTATTTTTGTTTTTGTTTTCAACATTTGTTAATTAAATTGACATTTTGTGAAAGAAAATAGTATGTTAATTTTGGTCAAATTTAATATTTGTGATTTCAAAATTCCTTTTTCACCATTTACTCTACTGTTCTCTATACATTTGTTCAATTCATGTATGCAGGATAAGCAGAGTTTTCAACTGTAATAACTCCATATCTAAATAAAGATAATTTTTATTTTTTGTGCTTTTTTGGGAAACTCTATCTTGGTTTTTATATACCTGGGATACTCTTCTCAACATTTTAGTCTTGATAGTTGGCACTCCACGGTCAGATGAATTAGTCTCCGACATAATGTTGAACTGAATATTTAACTGTTTTTCAGGTCAAAAATTTGCCATTCTGGAAATAAAGATTGCTATTGCCAAAATTTTAATGAAATACAAACTTCTCCCAGATGAAACCTTCCAGCCTATTTTAAGTGCAGAACTAATTATTAAATCAGTTAATGGGATTAAACTGAAAATTGTTCCGAGGCATCCACAAGAGACAACAACGTAACTATGAAGACTATCATTTTATTTTATGATCTTAAACAGCTAGATTTTATAATCTGTCCAGTGAAAGTAAATGTTAAATAAGACAACTAATGATGTATATGACAAGAAGAATTAAAAAATATTGTTTCAAAAGGGAGAAAAACATTAACAAAATATATATTCCTTGAAAAGTCTTGAAAAAAACCCAGGAAAAGTGAGATTGTAAAATAAAAAATTACATTAATTTTTTTATAACTTTTTATAATTTTCCTAAGCACAGAACTCGGTTCACTTATACTTCAGTCATACATGAAGCGAGATTCTTGTACACCAATAAACAGTCTACAGTATCCACAGTTTATAATTACATACTGATAAAAAGGGAATAATAATCAACTAATATAAATGTTGATGGAAGAGCATACGACTGTGAGAAATCTGGAATGTCATTTCTCTGGCAATATTTCTGGCTCCACCAAATTCCCATTATAGTACTTCACTTATTGTACCTGGTAGCTGCAACCAACAGAAATAAATTGTCCAATATTTAATACATTGAAATTAAGTGTCAGGTATGTAGCCACAGGGGACCCAGGTCCCTCCTGAAATTTTTTTTTATGTTGTAATGAAAATACTTCATGTGAATAAAAAATATTGTTAATTTGTCATTTTGTTAATTTATTTATTAATAACTAATGTGTATTAAAGTGTAAGACAATTTTCTAATATTTTACGGGCACATAACTTTAAAGTTAATTAAAATGAATTTTTGCATTTAAGTCTAGGTCCGTTCCCCAAATAAATTTCTCTCTTTTGACCTGATTAGTTATAGCAACTCAGGTGTGTTTGACTCTGATATTGCCTTGAAGATTGCCACAACAGGATTGCTGAAATGTTGGTAGTTTTGTCTACCGAGACGTAGATCATCCTGGACAATCAAGTCCATAATGACTTCAGCTGCAGCAGCCTAAATACATCACATAATTTACCGACCTCCCGCTAATGGTTTTCATGAGACTCTTACTGGAGAGTTATTTAATGTGTTATCAATTGAACATTTTTATTATATTCCCATTAACTTAAAAAATAATTTATTCTACATATAATTCCAATAAAAATTAACCCAATCACGACGTATTTATGTCATTACTGAGTTTTTAGCTTCTGTTAACATAGTGTATAAAAAGTATTGTAATCGTGAAAAATAAACAGTCGGAAAAATTTGATGAATATATCAGTTTTGGGAGCCTCTGATTCCGAGAACAACGTGCGTAGAATTCCAATTATAATTTTCTTGATGCTTTCATGAAACATATGATTGAAATGAAAACAATTATTTTGTGTATTGTACTAGAGTAAATGCTTTGGTTCTAGAAAGTGCACCTACGTTCGACACTTCGGGTTTTAGAACCAGACACTTAAGCTTTGGAGAACTTTTTGGCTCCGGTTTTAATTTCAGACACAATATTTATTTCCCTCTAAATCATGAAATGTGCTTTTTATGCAGTTTATGATACGAATAAAACAATAAGACAGATCTTCGTAACAGCAGGTTTGGTCATTCGTCTGAATATCAAAAATAAAAGGTTTAGCCGCTAAGGAAGCTTAGATTTAACTTCGATTTTTCGTCAAAATCTTTTTTTCAACCACGAAAGTTTTTCTTTTATCTTCATAATTAGGGTGTTTTCTCGTGAATTGCTCCTTTATTGTTGAATTTCTGTTGTTAGTAATGTATGTGCGGGTGTTGACTACAAGAGAGCCAATGCTCACATGTTGTCGGAGGTCGACACATAAAAAAAGAACGAAGTATATATAATATAAGAATAATATATAAGAACAAATTGTATAAAAAACTCCTACACCACTAATGATTGGAAACTTTGAATTCTAGAATTCTCAAGCAATCTTCTGAATAACAGATTTAAGTTTCCAAATCCAGTCACTGTATATTTCTTAGAGAGAAAATATCCTAGTATGTGTTATATTTTATTGTTATCAGCTATTTTGTATGAAATATATCAGATGATTATCTAATATTATAAAGAATTAATTCATGTTCAAATAAAATTTATTCTTTTTAGCAGCAGGTCGATAATTCTTAACTTAAAAAATTACCAGGAAAACAAGAAAGGAAGGGAAAGAACGAAGCTGCAGGCTCAGATTTCAACAATAAACTCAAACAAAAATAAATTACTAAGATTTTCTAAAATGCTCTTTTTTCAGTTTTCCGCTTATAACTTGATAATACGTTTTTAGAACGAAACACCACTGTACCTAAGTAATGTAATATTACATTTCCAACAAATTATGTTCTGTGTCATTTTGTCGTCAGACGAACGGATAAGGCTTAAGAGCGCGATTGCACAATGGATCAAAAAACTTATTTTTCCCATATTTTGTTTATAACTTGAGAACTACTTACTTTTAGAGAAAACGTCCTTATACGAAAATGGAATTTATTGAACGTCCAACAAAATGTGTTTTTCAGAGTATTTTTTTCTGACGATCTGTTTATCCGCTTGTGCGCGTTGAACTTACGTACACATCTATGTAGCAGAGTCAACGTGTACTTTTTTCCTTGTATGGTGCCTGTGGTCCAAATACAGTTCGAGTTGTGGTCTTTAACTCTTGTAAATTCACAGAATTTAAAAAATGACATAGCATTTTATATCTAAAACCCATTGCTTCAAAGTTAAAATCCTCGCAAACTGAGAATTGTTGAAATTTTAGTGTTTTTTGTTTTTGTTTATTTCTGGTACTTAGGTCGAGGTCGAAAATTTCGGTTCATCATCAGAACTTGAACATATCAACATATCAAAAAATCAGAACTACCCTATTTTAATGCAATTAAATATTACGTATCGACTCTTCGACATAGATGTGCACAAAACTTCCTCGCACAGAAGAGGATAAACAGACTGTCAGAAAAAATATCCGGGATAACGCGTTTTGTAGCACGTTTAATGTATTTCATTTTCGTATGAAGACATTTTCTCTAAAAGTTTGCAGTACTCAAGTTATAATTCAATTAGATCCATTGTAGAATTTTTGTCAATTTAATCAGGCTCTTTAGCACGTTCCGTTCGCCTGGTGACAAAACGGTACAGAATGGAATTTGTTAGAAATTTAATGTACATTTTTTCTGTTCTAGAAATGCGTTTTTTAGTTATAGGCGAAAAACTACGATAATATTGANTTGAAAGGGAAAAACCTTTTTCTTGACATGCTTCTTTTCGTCGCCTAATTACTGGTCTAATAGTCAAATGAGCATTTGATGCCAATAAGGTCGTGTTTGGTATCATATTTCATCATTTTAAGCGTAGATTGCAATTATTCTATAACAACATCACAATTTTAATGGAGAAAAAAAAATTTGGTGGTAAAGTCAACTTGTTTACTGAAAGAGCTACCCATTGTCGGGACGGGCACAGGTAGACCGGCGTAGACCTAATCCTTAAGAAAGTGTCGAGTTTAATGATGAAGTGTCGAGTTTCACTACGCCCGAGGAGGGAGAGCGGAGGAGCAATTAGTTATATTCATTTGCTATTCAGAACTCCCAGTACAAGTTCCTAAAAAGATAACTATTAATCTCACATATCTTGGTGACGTATCATTTTTCTCGTCTAAGATACGCGAGTAAAATAGAACTCCAATCACATTTCTACAATGCCTAGTTACTGAGATATTCGACGAGTTACTGGGACTAAGTCTTCATTCGTGTTTCACGCGTTTTATTCTCTTATAAGAAAACATTAGATTGATATTCTTATTATTCTTATATATTAATTTTCGCAGTCCGAAAGAATGCCGTCTCGTTTACATCGACTATTGTATGTATTTGACTGATTTATTTATAAAATCACATCTTTCATGCCTTGCAAGTGCAGCACATCTTCATATTTAGCTCAAGAAAATTTCGGAGCGTTTCCCAGACGTCGAGTATGAAAAGAAGTCTCATGTCACTGTCTCTGCCTGTGTGTAATTATCTCAGCTACTACTGTAAGGATTTTATTCGTTTTCATGAATCACTTTTCACACACATGCGAATTATTTGTGGATATTTAGCGTACATTAGCTGACCTATGACGGTGAGTGCCGATGAAGTCGCAAAGAAATCAGCCGTCTGAGAGATGTTACCGCGTGCTGTGCGTAAATGTACGTAAGTGAAAATAACATATAGAACTATTGTTCGTCTAAGATAGTTTTACTGAAAAGTCTGTTTTATCATATATTTATCTATTAAGGTTAACAATCTTTATCTAAGAAAGTGGTTTAAAATAGACGTGTTAAAATTCTTTACCTTAAGTGAGTAATTAATGTTAGAATTTTTTTGTGGGGCTTTACGGCTCATGTCGACATCGAGGTCACTAGAGTCCTAAAATTGAGTACAGGTAGGGAAAATGCAGTTACGCACTAAAGAGAGCCAACATGACTCTCCCCGCGTGTGGGACTCGCCGAATGACTCAACCCTACCCACCAAAAACCCTCTTGAATTACAATATATCAAAACATTGAGGACAAAAAATGAGAAAAATGAAAGATACCCTGGCCCTAATAGCGTCGAGATCGAAAAGAACAAGAGGTGACCAAGGGAGGAACCTGGCACAAGTAAGTGGAAGTAAGAATCTTCAGATAAATTATATTTGTTCAACGCAGAATGTTCCAGAATGGGGTGAGGGGGTGTCTTTGCCCTTTGGGGCACGTATCATCAAATATATATCATTATAAAAAAGAGGAAAATGAAAGATACCCTGGCCTTAATAGCGTCGGGATCGAAAAGAACAAGAGGTGACCAAGGAAGGTGAGGAAAGAGAAAGGAAAGAGCATGGCACAAGTGGAAGTAATGCCAGACTCAGCTCGGAGCCCCGTGTTTGCCAAACACGTACTTACTAGATGTATGTTCCGTTGGGGGAATGTTAGGAAAACCGAATCCTAATCAAATTAAATTTGTTTGTTTTCTACCGAAGATAAAAACTCTTTAAATTGTGACATTTCTACAGAGTTTACAGTGTTTGTGATGTCGTTGCTTTGTGCGTCTCGTACGCGGCGTCAGAGTCGCGGTCGCCCGGCGTCAAACAATTGTGCAAAAAAAGTTAAATTATTTTGCAAGAAAATTCGCCATGAAAAACCTCAATACTGAAGGGTTTTCCGACAGTATATCAGCAGAAAATTTTAATGTAATGAACTCTAAATTTCTGTCCACTCTTAATTATAACCGAAAGTAATATAACTCCTCAGCGTAGCCGACAGTACAAGTGTAATTCATCAACTACTTTAACATTCAGAATACTCTCAATAACGTTCCGAGAGTTATTCTCCCGATGCGAAAATAAAATACATTATCCCTGCTAAGAGATTTCATTGCGAGCATAACATAAATAATGACAACATTCTTTGTTTTAAGACTTAAAGTAATTAATAGATTTATTTTTCGTATAACCATTCTGGTCTTCCTGCAATCATTAGTTTCATGCAAATTACGGGCCTAAGTTGAAATAAACTCAATGAGGTACTTTAACTGGGCACTGAACGCTGTAGCACGTAGAGGACTGGTGTTCTGTTCCAGAATAGAACAGCGTATTTACAGATTTCTCCCCAGGGTTCGTCTATTTAAGAATGGTAATTCTGAATTAAAAGGAGGTTTAACTTTTCGGGAACGCGACGTCGTGGGACTGTGATTCAAATTTCGAGTTGTTCGTCGATCTCTCAGGAGTATAATGAGCGCTCACTTAATAATGTAAGATTATGAGTTAATTTAACAGCAATATGAACTACGAATTTGACTTGGGAATAAAGGAATAATTGACCACATCAGATGAGGAAAGACGGGACTATCCACCTGAGTGTCTGTACCAGTGTAATTAATTTCTTTGCTGCGTTTGTCTGTTTCGAATGATAACCCAACCTTAAAAAAGAGGTAATGCTATCTAGGGAACGGGACGTCGTAGAAGTGAGATTCAAATGATGTTTTATTCGTGTATCTCATACGAGAAAAAAGAGTCGTCACTTAATAATGTAAGATCAATGGTTCATTTCATAGCAATATGTACTAGGACTTAGAATAAAGGAAAAAATGGCCACAACATAAGGAAAGGTGGGACTACCTGTCAGTGCCCATTCGGAGGGTATTTTCCTCGACGCAGTTAAAGAGAATTGCGGTTTTGTCACACATTTTGTCGTTTGGGGTTATGTCGCTTTCGGCTTTTGTCACACATCCCGACGAGTAATGCGTTCTTGTGTACCTGTGTCCTTTTGACCACGGGGACGGGTTCAGTATAAGCCGCACGCGTCTTCTGTCACGTGACCATGTTTCTTTTCTCCTGCCCGCGCCATTTCCACTGTTGTGCAGGCTATTCACTAGAAGGGTTCTTTGTGTACTTTATAGAGGGGGACTAGAGGTGTACAATGAAGAAGTATGTGCAATAGTTTCTGCACAGCGAACGAATAGTGACTGTTTCTTCCCTTTGCGCTAATACTAATACAAACATATTTGCGTTAAATTACAAACATATTGACATTCTATTAGTATTATAACTGGCAGCTAACTTTTTATCTTATCTAGGAACTTTTGCTGAAATTTTTTGAATCCGCCTCTGCCTTAGGAATTGCCCTTGATCGGAATTGATGGAATACGTCCCTCGCTTGCTTCCGGAGAGTAAATTAGTTTATTGTCCTCCACGTGGTCATACATGGCAGTTTGTACTGTTTTTTGACAATAAATTTATTAACTTCAGTCCCATCCCTTAATTAATTTTCTCGTTCACCCCTTCCGTGGTGTCATCCCCTTTCTCCTTCATTTTCCCTCTCGATTACTCGACGGTCTACGACAGACGTGACGAAGCGATGACTTTCGCTCAAGTGAAAATGGCGACGAGCCGGGAATCGAACCCGGGACTCCTGCATTCATCGTCGCAATCATTATCTGACCGAAAGTAGGGAGGTCCTCTGAAGAAATATACGCAAGACGTGAGACGAAGATTAGAATCTCATGGCGTTTGCTTTTGCCACGGAGAAACCTCGCGGTCGATCCCCAACATCGCCAGAAAATAGTTTCTTAACACAATTACCTCGGGACCTTGTTAATAATAATAAATTTATTGTCAAAAAACAATACAAACTGCGTATGACCACGTGGAGGACAATAAACTAATTTACTCTCCGGAAGCAAGCGAGGGACGTATTCCATCAATTCCGATCAAGGGCAATTCCTAAGGCAGAGGCGGATTCAAAAAATTTCAGCAAAAGTTCCTAGATAAGATAAAAAGTTAGCTGCGAGTTATAATACATATATAATGTCAATATGTTTGTAATTTAACGCAAATATGTTTGTAAATTTACATGTACAAGTTATTATCGAACTATAGATTATTCTGAGTATAGTGTTTAAAAATCATAAGAGTTGAAAAAACACTAAATTCACGATTTATTGTTACAATAAACACGCCCCTAGACAAAGCCTAGAGAACCTGTATAAGAAATCCGCCTCTACCCGAAGGAAAACCGGAGAAAAACCCGGGCCACGATGGGACTACAGAATTTATGTACACAACCGTGCCACAAGTTGAGTACACATAAAACTACATTAATATGACCCATAAAACAACACACTATATTTTTATATTCAATATTACGGTTTGAAAAAAGTATTTCAATAAAATATTAGAGTAAAATCTAGGATTTCTGCCGTAAAAAGTAGAAATTTTAAAAACTATTGATTTCAATTCTGTAGGTGGAATTGATAAAAACAGAAATAATATGTTTCAAGGAGTAAACTTTGACATATCGGCTGAAGTTTCAGGTGGTAATTATCAGCTGTTCAGTGACCTATGAAGGAAAAAAACTCATGGGTGCCTCTGGACTGAAAGGATAATAATAGACTGATTTCTGCTTAAGTTGTGAGTGCTCAAGTAATAGGTGGCCCTCGGTGGTAGTGTTGTCACATCTCACCAAGTCGTCCCGGGTTCGATTTCCGATGGGGCCATAAAATTTGTAACTTTTCACATTAATGTCCCATTTCATATAGCTCCGACTACTGAAAAGCAAACCTTCCTTCCTCTGTCTAGCTCCAGTATCTAACTATTACTAACTACTTCTACTAACCCCGTCACATGGGCCAAGTTGTTGGTAAACCCAGCTAAGCGACAATATCCCAACCACCCAACTCCTATCGCTCCATGTAGATAAGCTTCTATAGCACTAAGCTACATTTCCTCCCATTTTACAAATAGTAGAATACAAGTAATACGTACATACGACTATTTAAATCAATCCCCCCCTTGACCCGGATTTTCTCCAGTTTTCCTCCGCATATTGGCGGATTTTCCTTGGACGGGAATGTCATTAATTCCATAGTGAGGGCTCTAATAACTTTGACATTGACGAGGCCTAAAGCCCCACAAAAAATACCTTTTTTTATATTAATCTCGAATTGTTTACTGCACAAATATCTACAATTTACTTTGGAATAATAATAAATGCATAACTACGTATTTATTGAATACTTTATTTTATAAATAATAAATCCGCCACTGCCCATGGTGCATCCTTGATCGGAATTGATGGGATGGTCCCTTGCTTGTTTCCGGAGAGTAACTTAGTTTATTGTCCCCCCCCCCCACGTGGTGATACGCAGTTTGCAACTGTTTCTTTGACAATAAAGTTTTTTTAATCAAAAATATCATAAAATCTGTTTTCTGTTCCATAACTAAACGAATTACATGTCTTAAAATATATTTGAGTCAAAAGAAATAAAACACCCTTCTCTTGCAATACATTACTCACCACAAATACATTTCTCGTCAAAAACGCAGTGACAAACCACACGACCACATTGGGACAAGACAATCATGTTCACTTTGGTGCTGCGTTCGAGGACTGATTATAATTATGGACAATGAGAAACAATAATTAGCATTCATTGAAATACGTTCTGTATTTCTCCGGTTTTTCTCCGGTTTTCCTTCGGGTAGAGGCGGATTTATCATACAGGTTCTCTAGGCTTTGTCTAGGGGCGGGTCTATTGTAACAATAAATCGTGAATTTAGTGTTATTTCAATTCTTTTGATTTTTAAGCACTATACTCAGAATAATCTATAGTTCGATAATAACTTACATGTAATTTTTTGCTTAAAATTACAAACATATTGACATTCTATTGGTATTATAACTCGCAGCTAACTTTTTATCTTATCTAGGAATTTTTGCTGAATTTTTTGAATCCGCCTCTGCCTTAGGGCCCTTGATCGGATTTGATGGGATGGTCCCTTGCTTGCTTCCGGAGAGTAAATTAGTTTTTTTTCCCTCCACGTGGTCATACGCAGTTTCTACTGTTTTTTGACAATAAATTTATTTATTTATTTATTTAAATAAATTAAAATTAAAGGATAAGCTTATCTAAAAATCAATAGATAAAGTATACAAGGAAATTAACTGTTGATAAATAACTATTATTATTATTATTTTATTCCGTTTACGATCTCAGTTTTTTCTGCTGGTCGTAGTGAAGTACGGGCTACATCAAGCACACTCACTCTGGATGATCCAAAAATTTTCTAGCTATTCTTGATGTGTTGAGCAAAACAGCTTTCTGAAGTTGTGCATAAATGGTCTTACGCAGTTTTAACATGCTAATACTATTGTGGAGGGAGATAGGGATGACTCCTGTAGAGAACATTACTACCGGTACTATGTAAACTCTCTCCGTGTTTGTAACGTCGGCACCAAGATATTCTATCAATTTGTGAAATATTAATATTTCTTTGCATTTCACAAGCCGGATGCTGTTAAGACGCTTACAGAAAGTGGCCGGTCGGCGCTAAGACGGAAGTGCGACGAACTTGAGACCCACCCTAAGCCTCTTCAGTTATTGAGGTATTGTTTGAACGAACACCTTTCACTTTTAAGGAAGGTACAATTGTTTTCGGAGAATGCGGCCTGCGACGTTGACCCATGCGAGATCCACTGGAATTTCGGTGTACCTCAGAAAAGCAGAATTTTAAGACGGATGTGAGTGAAGTACGTCGCCGGATGTAGAACAATGAGATACTCTGAAAATGGTGCTTGCGAGCGCCTAGGTGACGCCCATGGCGGTTCATCTTCACGGCGCAGTCTCTGAGTTCCTAGAAGCCGAAGGGGTGAACCAAAAAGAGTACTTGCAAGGTGTGGTGGCGAAGGCGTGGTTATTTGCTGATCACGTGACTTCTTCTACTGTATATATTGGGAGGAGTGAAGATCCTCAGAGACTTTTTACGGGGAAGTAGTCCGCCGGCGCGGAAGTCCGCCGGCACGGGAGATGTAACTGAGCTAAGACTAGGTCGCGGAGACCAGATGTTCGTTAGGCTGCTGCGGTAGTGTTAATGAAGTCATTACTAGTTGCGAGAGTCGTAACTTGTATCAGTTAGTTGTTGGGGAAAACAACTTATAATTTTGAAGGTTCAGACAACCTGAGGGTTTTTACTATTTAGTTGTCTTCAACTAAAATTAACCAATTGTAATTAATGCTTTCCGATAGCATTACTTGTGTAATAACAGATTATTAAATGTATTAATGATTTTGGGAGTTTGTCTCCATTTGTAAATTCAGATTTCTAGTTAATCTGTATTAAATCATTATTTATTGTTATTACACGTGTGTTTGATTGCCTGGGAAACTGGGCTGGTGGCAGCGACGAAAACTACCATAGAGATTGTGGTATTTATGTGGATCCCGCTTCTACCAAAAAAGACTAACATCGCACCAGGGCTTGAGGTGTGATGTTACTATGTTCCATATCCTTTGTATTTCTGCCTTAAGGTCACTGTATTTCTGATATTTTTTCTGAATTGTTTTCTGAAGGTTGTGAGTGTTTGGCACAGCTATGTCTATCAAATAGGTTGTCTTTGTTACTTCATCTTTTAGCACTATGTCTGGTCTGTTGTTATGAATTGTACGGTCTGGATTATTGACCTGTCATAATATAATTTGAAGTTTGTTGATTCTAAAACGTCAGCCGGTTCATATTTGTAATAACGTGTCCTATTTTCTATAAGATAATACTTTAAAGCTAATGCTTGGTGAATTATGTTAGCCACCTGGTTATGGTGATGTAAATAATCAGTTTGTGCCAACATATTACAAGCTCCGGTTATATGTTGAATTGTTTCAGAAGTAGTTCCACATTTCCTGCACTTATCATTTTCCCTATGGGGATCCTGCTTAATATATTTCTTATAATTCCTAGTGGGAATAACCTGATCCTGGATGACCATAACAAACCCTTCTGTTTCAGGAAAAATCTCCCCTCGCCTGAGCCATGCGTTCGACGCTTTCTTGTCGACATTGGGGTTGCGCAGGTCATGAGGGTGGCTTCCGTGCAGTGCCATGCTCTTCCATTCCAAAATTTTGTCTGTTCCTGTTGAAATATTTTCAGTAAGTTTCTAGCTTCTAATAGGTTTAATGAAGTGTAATTGTTGTCTGAGCTGCAAATGCTGGCGTGTAGTGAGGATTCCTTCATCCGATCATGAAAATAAGAACAAAGTTGAGCAATCTGTCTGTTGTGTAGGTTTTTTATATCTATAATTTCTCTTCCGCCTTCATTCTTGGAAGTGTCGTTCTCAGATTACTTGATTTTGCATGGTGTTTCCGATGGTTTGTCAATTTTACTCGCAATTTTCTCTGCAGATTTTCCAAATCTGCAGAGTGGTCGGCCAAGATATTATCCCAAATGAATAAGTTAAAATTGATATTACATATGTAATATGTTAAAATTGATATTAGTTTATGTAATAACTATTTTATCAAATTATTAGTATTCAACTCTGTTCTACAGATTCTCTCCAGTCTGGTGGTCAATTCCGATGTTAGAGTTCTCTTCATTTCAGTATATGCTATCATTTTTGATTGCTTTATTCGTAGATACTTGTAAAACTCAAATTATGTCATTAGCCCAATTTTACGCTGCACTGTATCAACTCCCTGAGTAAATCCTTACTAAATCTTTACCTTTACGACTACTAAAGATTCTGCACTTTTCCAAGGCAAATTTCATATTAATATCCACTGTAAACTGTTCCATCAATTGTATTAACTGTTGAAGCTTAGTTGAGGATGAAGCATGTAGCTTCAAGTCATCGATGTACAGAAAATGGGATACCCGATGGCCATTTCGGTTATTGCCTATGCGATATCCGATATTGGTACGATTCAGTAAACGGGACAAGGGATTCAATGCCAAGCAAAACCAAAGTGGACTCAAAGAATCGCCCTGAAAAATCCCCCGTTGTATCTTAATTCCAGAACTTATTTCATTTCTATTACCATCATAAATATGAATAAATGTTCTCCACTACTTCATCATGTGTTGTAGGAATCCAATCAAAGCAGGGTGAATCTTATATATCTTAGGGATATGTATTAACCACATATGAGGTACCGCATCGAAGGCCTTCTGATAGTCTATATAACAACGGAAAAGATTTCTATTTCTCTGGTGAGCTGCTTTGAGAATAACAGAATAAAGTATCAGTTGCTCCTTGCATCCTTTCATGCCCTTTCTGCAACCCTTCTGTTCTTCAGTAAATATGTTCTGCTTACTTAAATGAGCGTTTATTAGTCGTGTTACACAAGCAGTCATTATTTTGTACACAGTCTGCAGGCAGGTTATTGGTCTGTGCTTGGATGGATCATTTGAAATTTTCCCCTTAGGCAATAAAAACGTTTTACCTTCTGTCAAAAACAACAGTACCATTTCAGGGTGTTGAAAGAAGACATTGATGCAATGAGCCAGATGGATGTGAGTACACGTTAGTTTCTTGTACCAATAATTATGTATGTTGTCACTACCTGATTATGAGTTTCATTAACAACTATCCTTACTTCCTCTACTGTGATTTCAGGTGTTAACATGTTTTCAACTTGTAACATTTCTTCTATTTCCTCTGATTTCCTATTATTATTCTAAATTTTAACTAGAATATAAAAGTATTGAAGGAGATAACTTAAACTTCTCTTCAGATATTTACGAATTGGCTCCAGGTGAGTCTGTATTTTAATTCCGACGATGATCTCCAAAGGTGTATGTGTATGTGTGTGTGTTTGTGCGTGAACGTACAGAATTCTGTTCCCATGATAACTCACGAACAAATTGATGCGTCGAAACCAAACTTGTGGGAACAGAAGCCTGTTTCTCGACAACTTCATTACACACCGCGCTCCACTTCCAGTTTATTAACATGCAACATTTTTAATATAAACCATTTTGTTGTACAAGGAATTCTGCGCATAGATTGCTAGACATCGCGCCCTTTTCGAGTCTTCGAGGCGCCTCGTTTAGATCGGCCTTTGAGGCAACTGCAAAGAGTTCGGGGAGAAAGATATTAATTAGGGAAAACGCAATTTCAATATGCACATGTGTAGGTAACATAATACTTTGTTAAGATTTGACGATCAATATCTATATACAGGTTGGTATGTTAAATATATCATCGCGTTTGATAATTTTAATATGTTTACGTTTCTTATCCATAAATTATTTTATTTTTTAATGGAGGCTGTTTACTGCATTCTTGTTGTAAGCAATATAATTGGAAAGTACTGTGTATTATACGATTAATACAAGTACAAACAGAGACAGGTGTGTGTGAAGATGCAAGACAGTAAAAGTACTCGGTGCTCGAGAGTGTACGACAGGAAGAAGGTTGTAAATATAATCCAACTCTCACAGACGCTTTGTTGAATGACCATTTATTCAGGATTTATGCCCCAAGGAGTATTCTCGTGTTCCCCTCATCCAACACAGGTTCACGCACTTGAATTCGAGAGGGAACAAACAATGGAAGGGAGGCATGACTTCCGGTCCTGGCTCCTAGAGACCTCAATAAAGAGAGAATCGTGAGGGGCGGGAAATATGATGCGGAATTTCTCATATTTCCGGAAAATACTAAGACCACTTTCTCATAGTGGTATCAATCAGCTGTGGTTGGCCTCGTGATTGTGACGTGCCTTCGTCCCTTTCTCCCTACTCCACCAATAAGAGGCGAGAATCGAGTGACGTCTTGCGGCAGAAGGGTTTGTGAGAAATCGTGCGAAGTAAATACGGCTGTTATGAGAAATTACGTGCTCTGAAATTGTGGATGCGTCTGTCGTTTCTCTCTTAAATTAAGGACTGTACAGGCTCCCTGCTCTCTCACTGCGGCTGTGGAGTTCCCCGACGTAATCCTGCTCCACCTGCCGCCTATTCACCCTCTGCAGGCGAGTAAGACACCTGTTAACATCCAGTTACGCCCTACGCGGACACAGCTGTCGATAATTCATCTCTCAAGAATACTTTCGATCGATCGGGATGCGGTTTGGCAAAATGGTTGCCCGACGAAGAATGAAAGCAGGTCGGGTTCATGATGATATTGAAGTAAATTCAGTAATGATTAAGTAGATATACGAGTTGCTTATGTATTATTCACGTACTGCTTAGCGGCTAGAAAATGTTTACGTTTATGTAACCCAACATCTCTCCTTCCCAATCCCCTCACCTACGTCACGATTACGGAAAAAGAGGAAGGGTATCATGGCGTAAACCTCGTCATAAGACAAAAAAGTAAAATAAAAATTAGTAATCACATTGATCTTTTCCATGAACAAAGTATGTTTGTTATTATTTAACAATGCAATATAATTTTACGACAACAAGGTAGGGGAAGGTCAATAAATAAACTTTAATGTCAAAAATGCAGTTGCAAACTGCGTATGACCACGTGAGGGATAATAACCTAAGTTACTCTCCGGAAACAAGCAAGGGACCATCCCATCAATTCCGATCAGGGCCCAAGCGCTGGGGTGGCGGATTTAAAACTTATAAAATAAATTATTTAATAAATATGTACTGTTATCCATTAATTATTCCAAAATGAATCGTAGATGTAATGTGGAGTCAAAACTTTAGTTTAATAATAACAAAAGTATTAAGTAACACTCGCGCCGACGGAAAATCCGCCAGAACCCGGAGGAAAACCGGAGAAAAACCAGCGCTAGGATGGAATGTATAGAGATATGTTTAGAGGGGTCTAACTCATGCCTTCGAATGGACGATGTGGAGAGGTTTGGGGCCCGATTCACTCTTTTATTTTTACGTAATTTGACTCTGTGACACAACCGAGGCAGTCCCGTTCTGGGACCTGCGAAGTCGCAAGCGAAGCAATTTAAAAAAGAACGACATGCAACGTTGTGGGATCTTCGTGTATCTTTGCTGAGAGATCAAGCTACACACACAGAATTACCATGTAGACCTTTCATACGACTCACGGTTATTAGGGGTCATTCACATATCGCGTAACGCAAATTTTGTGCTTTTTTACCCCCCTTCCTCTTGTTACATTTGTCGCTTTGATCCCTTCCTTTTCAATGTGACACAAGGAAATTCTTATATTGTTTCGGGGTTTGTAAGGCAGTTTTATTCAATTTTTGCAGTGTTCAATAATGATTATTAGTTGAAAATTAATTCAAGCAACTGTCACGTATATAATTCATGTCCCACCATTCACGTATATAATTCATGTCCCATCCTGACCCGGGTTTTTCTCCGGTTTTCCTTCGGGTAGAGGCGGATTTCTTATACAGGTTCTCTAGGCTTTGTCTAGGGGCGTGTTTATTGTAACAATAAATCGTGAATTTAGTGTTTTTTCAACTCTTATGATTTTTAAACACTATACTCAGAATAATCTATAGTTCGATAATAACTTGTACATGTAAATTTACAAACATATTTGCGTTAAATTACAAACATATTGACATTATATATGTATTATAACTCGCAGCTAACTTTTTATCTTATCTAGGAACTTTTGCTGAAATTTTTGAATCCGCCTCTGCCTTAGGATAATCCTTGATCGGAATTGATGGAATACGTCCCTTGCTTGCTTCCTGAGAGTAAATTAGTTTATTGTCCTCCACGTGGTCATTCGCAGTTTGTAACTACTTTTATTTTTACAATAAATTTATTATCATATTATTATCATAAGGATTGGAGAAGTTCCGACACCCCTCCCTCTCCCAATGTGATCCAAAGCAGTGTCTGAGACTATCTCCTCCTTCACTCAGTCGAAGGCTTCCAACTGCCTGTGTTGTACATTCATTCTGTAAACTACAATTGACAGAAATTAATCGGATTAAAAGGATTCGCTGTTCTATCTCTCTGTCACCCCTTGGCTATAAACCTAGACTTCGAAGAAGTAAATAGTAAATTTGAACCACCAACACCTTAGATAGATCGATGCAGTTTGAGACAGGGTTGTACGTGAATATAACAAATGAAAAAAAAAGTTTCCATAACTTTGCTGAAGTCGCTGCAAGATCTGGGTAAATTTTGAGGTATGAATTTTTTTCGTGGAATATTACATTAATCCAAAACGTTAATCTTGAATAAATTTTATGTTTGTTACAAATGTATACAGCAAGTTATTCGAATAAAAGCGATAAAAAATAATTGTTATTATAAAATCGGTAAAAGTGATAGTTACTGCCACGAGAAGAGTAGAGGGTCAGATAAGAAAAGAACCCCCGCACCGGTTCCAATTATTTTTTGAAGGCGACGCCGCTGTGCACATTTTTTCACAATTTTCGGCCCCCCTCCCCACTGCGTGACGTATTATAATAAATTTATTGTCAACAAACAGTACAAACTGCGTATGACCACGTGGAGGACAATAAACTAATTTACTCTCCGGAAGCAAGCAAGGGACCATCCCATCAATTCCGATCAAGGGTCCTAAGGCAGAGGCGGATTCAAAAATTTCAGCAAAAGTTCCTAGATAAGATAAAAAGTTAGCTGCGAGTTATAATACATATATAATGTCAATATGTTTGTAATTTAACGCAAATATGTTTGTAAATTTACATGTACAAGTTATTATCGAACTATAGATTATTCTGAGTATAGTGTTTAAAAATCATAAGAGTTGAAAAAACACTAAATTCACGATTTATTGTTACAATAAACACGCCCCTAGACAAAGCCTAGAGAACCTGTATAAGAAATCCGCCTCTACCCGAAGGAAAAACGGAGAAAAACCCGGGCCAGGATGGGGCTACAGAATTAATGTACACAACCGTGCCAAAGTTGAGTACACATAAATCTAAATTAATATGAGCCATACGGCAACACAATCATGCAAGAAAATAGTTTTTGAAATTGTTATAAGTTATTTAAAAAGTGCTACAGCAGTGCTATTATTGTGAACAACATTTCCCCCCTCCTCCTTAGTCACCCCGTCGGGGTCAACACCCCAATCACTTCTTCCCCGTCTCCCAACCCCCCACCGCCCCCGCCGTTGCCAAGTGTCAGTGAGGGAGCAATAGAAAGTGAGCCACCACCAGCGCCGGTCGCTACAGCTCTCCTCCCACCAAGGCCGCTACCGCTGCTGTGGAGGTGGTAGTGGCCGTAGTGGCGTTAACGTTGGTTGGGTTCAGTCAGTCAGTCAGTCCATCCGTCCGCTGCGCGTCGAGACGAGCGGGTGTCTGCGACGTGACAATAAACGCTATGGCAACGGAAAACGTGGGCAATGGAAGTGCGACAACCGGAGGCGCGGTCGTCATCACGGTCGGGAGCAGAAAGGATGACGCGTCGCAAAACAACGGGTGGGTAACTATTATTGTTATAATTTTCATTGAACCGATTGTGAAGCACTGATTATAATCGTTGTTCATATTTATACATGGAACATACGGAAATAGAGAATGAAGTTATACATACTTGAAAGGTTATCGGTCGTAATAATTACTGGAGATTGATTTTCTCGCAGTTAGGCCAAAAAAATAATACAAAATTGTGTCATTTTGCCAACGTTACAACTATTTATTGTATTGCCCTGATGACAACAATAATTGCGTATCGTTTGTCTGGCCTGAGTGCACGAAAACCAATACCTAAAATGAAATTGTATTCGCTAAACTTAGTACGAAGATTTTGCTCGAGACTGCGATGTATCCTGTTGTTGTCGTAACATAAGCACTTTCCATTCGCCGAGGAAAAACCGTATTCAGCGCTCAAGTTCTTCACTTTTTATTGTAAAAGACGAAAATAAAGTGTAATGCAGAACCAACTGGAAGAACCCGCATTGCAAAAGCCGATCTGCACGCGACAGGTGCTTCAAACATACCTTTCTATGACGTCATCTGTTGTGCAGAGTTTTTTTCTTCTTTCTGACATCGCATTTGAATACAATTGAGTGCGTGGATTCTTTTAACGCGATAAATGTGGACTACTTTCAGCTCGTCAGGTTTCTATTTACGCTTCATTAAGTTATAATTATTACAATTGCTATCGGATCGGAAGTAAATTTTGTTTACCTTCCGTTCCTGTAATTCACGTCACTGACGGATCCTTAGCGGGGGCGCGGGAGCTAAGGGGGCTATAACCCCCTCCCTCCCACAGCATTAAACCTGAACTTTCAACAATGTCTTTACCCTTTAATATGTATTTGCCGTTTTAAACAATTAATTAATATTTTTTTTCACTTTTTAATTAATTGTTAATTATCTATTTGAAGAATTGGTGTATTATATTAAAATACAAAATCGCTATAATATTTATAATAATATTGATAATATTAACAATATTAATTATGGCAACATTTCTAATATTTACAATTATAATAATCTTTATAAATTTAGCCCTTCCTTCATTACGGTCTAGAGATATTGTTTTCTAGTTTGGTTGTTTGCGTGTTCCTACAGAGTCGGTGGACGATCTTTGATTTAAATGAAAACTTCGGTTCGACTTTTCGTCTTCGTTTATTTTCTTACTCCACGACAGTCAGCTCTTTCGACTGAATATCGGTCGTCATCAGATCCTCAAGACAAGTCCTCAATACGAAATAAAAGTTAAGAAGAGTAAGACATATACTGAAGAAGACTCCCACACGTAATTTTGAAGTAGCGTACAATATATAAAAGAGAAAATGTATTAGAATGAAAAGAGAAACATTTTAAATACAGGAAACATAGATAAATATCAAAGATATTTGTACGCATTCTCCATGAACGCCTTGCCAGAAATAGCGAACTCCGATTCACACTTAGATGAAGGGTAATATCTCTCTTCACACTTAGATGCTATTGTGTATGTGTGTGTGTATATATAAATATGGACAATAAACTAATTTACTCTCCGGAAGCAAGCAAGGGACCATCCCATCAATTCCGATCAAGGGCCCTAAGGCAGAGGCGGATTCAAAAATTTCAGCAAAAGTTCCTAGATAAGATAAAAAGTTAGCTGCGAGTTATAATACTAATAGAATGTCAATATGTTTGTAATTTTACGCAAAAAATTACATGTACAAGTTATTATCGAACTATAGATTATTCTGAGTATAGTGTTTAAAAATCATAAGACTTGAAAAAACACTAAATTCACGATTTATTGTTACAATAAACACGCCCCTAGAAAAAGCCTAGAGAACCTGTATAATAAATCCGCCTCTACCCGAAGGAAAAACGGAGAAAAACCCGGGCCAGGATGGGGTCTATTAAAATGCTTTCGTATTAGAATGAAACTAGACGAACTCGTGTGATTAAATCATACGTGAAATTGAATCTAACCCATACTCTGTAAGGAAATATGAATGTTTACTTTTTTATAGCGAGTCTATTTTATTTACCTATAGTAATATCGCAGAGACAACTTTCCCCCGTATATTCTAGCTGTATGCAAGTTTCACTCTACTTCATATTTAGCTTCAACAATGTAAACAGGACATCAGAACAGTCACGAATAGAATATAGATATTATACAACGGATCATTAACTAAGGTATGTATATTGTTTATTATTTACCGGACGCGTCAGTGATTTCATTTGTCAGGAATCAAGTTAGAACGTTTCAAGAAAATGAGTCAAGAAGCGTCTTTTCTCGAAGTAACTTTTAGAAGTTGTTTTCTCGGAAAGAAAAAGGTGAAAAATGAAATAATAGGGTCAGGTAGAATTATATTACTGAAATATCTGAAATCGGCAAAAGAATACACAGAGTAACATGTACTTATTGGGATTTCAACTTGAAAAACATAACCTCAACAGTCATTTAAATGAGATAATATCAATTATAATTGATGGTGAAATACATCTTATGGAGAAAATGCTTATTCTCAAAATGAGATCATCTTTTCAATCACGAAAGTGATGGAAGATAGTTTTGATTCGTAGGAAAATTTATGTTGTATTTTTTACGTAACTTTTAACTATAGGTCAGCTCAGGACATTTGAAAAAGCTATTGAACTTTTTGTGGTGAGGCGAGTTAAGTAGTTATTTTTTGTATCCTGCATAAATCACGAAACAGTTGAGATAGGCAGCCATGTTTTTACATGCTTCTTTGCATTTCAAACGAGTCAAGCGAGTTCCTGAATATTGCTTGTACTATATTATTAACCGATAGATAGAAATTAAAACATTTTTTTCATCATTATTATTAATATTGTTGTTTTATAACAATTAGAATAAAAATATAGAAAACAATTATACATCGTGAGGATTTGACTGATTCGAAGTGTTCTTCCCTCCTCAACACCTGCTAATGCTCAAAAGTAAGATGTATTGTAAGACAATAAATTAGTTTATTGTCCTCCACGTGGTCATACGCAGTTTGTACTGTTTTTTGACAATAAATTTATTATTATTATTACCATTTGTGTCATTAGCTCCTTCGTCCTGTTACGAAGAATCGTTTAGGGCACATTTAAAGAGTGTTCGTGCATTTGATCAACGGGGGATGGGGCGAACCGGGGAGAATTTTTGTTTAAAAATTCTGGTTTTACAACACAAATTTTATATTACCTTGAAATAAAATGCGTCTAATAAATTATTAAAAATTAACAATCTGGTATTATTAATAACAATAATTTATTAAAGTTATTAATCTGGTATTATTAATTTCATTAAACTGATGTTATTAATTTTATTAATCTGGCATTATTAATAGCAATAACAATTATATTATTAATAACAATTATAACTAATAACAATTATTAATCTGCAAACACTTTCACAAAATATGCCATTTATCAACTTCAATTTTACCTGTTAGGTTAGGTTAGGTTCATAGGTCCGCCACTGCATAGAATGACGCAGAACTTTCTCGTTCGTCACGAGCGCATCACACTTTCACTGAAGCGGAACGAAGAACGACCTCTTCCACTTCTCGCGTTTAGTGGATTCTGGAGACAGACTCCTCTCGACAGACGAAAATCCGGATTATCCGGACGACATCGATATATTTATTTTTGCTACTTCTGGCAAAGCGCTAACATTTTGTTGGGGATTGGTTTATTTGCATTTAGGTCAGACAAATAAATAACAAAATTATGTCATTTCGACTCAACGAAGGAAAGAATTTTTTTTTCTTTCATAGACATATGTAATTGATTTGTTGATGTTGATGAAATTATGATATAGAATGTATGCTCATTGTATGTATCACGATGACTACAATAAAATAGTCGAAACGTTGGCGAAATGACATAATTTTGTTATTTATTTGTCTCTTGGCCTACGCGCAAGAGTATCAATACCCGGTAATTATTATGGCCGAAAGCATTTCAGTTTGGCATTCTTCCTTTCTTATTCGTATTAGATGTATTAATTGTTACTGTTCTATATCCCACACCTGTTCATTGTGTCATGTCTATGTAATTGAATTTTTATTCTTTTTTCTCAATTTTATAGTATGTGTCTCATTCGTATATCGTGTGCAGTTTGTGATGATGTTCAGACCTGCTCTCCCACCGAACAATAATTTGGGTGACAGAATTGGGAAGGAAAGACGTGGAATTGCCGAGACACTTACTGTACCGAACAGACATTGGTGTGAAGTAGCTGAGGGAAACTCCAGTTGAAAACCTTATGCAGTTCGAACCCACGTAGCGGAGTGGTGGGACCGAATATGCTGCTGCTGCTGCTGCTGCTACTACACCTCCACTACACTACTATAATAATAATAAATTTTATAATAATAATTTTATTGTCAAAAAACAGTACAAACTGCGTATGACCACGTGGAGGACAATAAACTAATTTACTCTCCGGAAGCAAGCAAGGGACGTATTCCA
>NNCF01129010.1:51014-79349 GCA_002313205.1 Laupala kohalensis
TGATGTAGTTGGTAGTCTGCAGGGTTGGACAAGGAAAAAGACTAAAATTTACAGACTACCGTCGCCGTCAACGTGTGGCCCTTCTAAAGAAACATGAGAGTTATTTCACTAGACGGGCAACACCTTATTCATATTTCCTTCACCATAGTAACGGTCAATCTACGATAATAAATATATTTACAAATATTTTAATTTTTCTTTAGTAAGAAACCCTCATTATTCCTCGATTCAAAAATAATTGAGAACCTGACAATAATTTTTGCAACTATTAACTTATTTGTGACCTTGTATACTCCAAATATCATTTTCTGCGTTATAAAACCAAACCAGAAGACATTCGTTCACCACCAGTTGAAAATATTAACAAAGAAGTTTTTTCACAAGTATGTATTATTATCAAACTATAGAGTATTCCGAAAATATTATATATGAATCGTAACTATTAAAAATAAATTTAAATACGAGAAAATGGTATTTGGAATATCCAAAGCCAGAAATAAGTTAATAGTTGGAACAATTATTTTCATGGTTAAAATATTTTTGAATCAAGGAATAATTAGGGTTTCTTACTAAAGAAAAATCAAAATATTTTAAAAGTATATTTTTATTGGATAATTAGCGATATACAGTCTATATTTGTAAATATATTTATTATCGTAGATTGACTGTTCCTACGGTGAAGGAAATATGAATATGGTGTTGCACGTCTAGTGAAGTAACTCTCATATTTCTTTAGAAGGGTCACACGTTGACGGCGACGGTAGTCTGTTAACTTTTAGTCTTTTTCCTTGTCCAACCCTGCAGACTACCACCCACATCACCGCAGCTTGACCCCCCCCTCCTCTGCCGCGCAGGTAGAAAAGATGAATCGTGCGTGAGTTGAAATGTGCACAACTCCGAACCATTTTCCACGAGTTGATATCGTCAGATGTCTAAACCACACCGGTTTCTTTATAGCTAGATCTACAGTTCTCCTTTTATTCCTTCTTCATTCATAAATTATTTTACTGTAATTGTGAGACTTTTCCTGACTCCTTTTCCTTCATTCAATAATTTTAAGGATTATTTTTGACTTTAGTATCTATACTTCGAACTCTGGAGTTATAAATGTTCTCGACATTAACGTGAGGAGACATTTTGTCATTCGCGTTACACTCTACCGTCACACCTTCGTCCCAGGATCGTAACGAACACAGAAAAATCACGAGGCGTATCAGTTTAAAAGAAGTTTCAAATCAAAAAAATATGTTTAATTTTTCTAGCTGGAGTTTGTTTACTCTTCGTTGTCATCATAAAAATGTGAATTGCATGAAAAAGGATCCGATTCGGGGCGACTCCATATTGGAACGGTTCAAGGTAGTACTCGAGTAAGTGAAAGTAAACCACTAAAATATCTTAAATCGGCGTAATTAAACAGATTAACTTATACTTATTGTGACCTCAACTTGAAAAACATACATCACCAGCCATTTAAATGAAATAGTTGTAATTATAATTGCGTCTAATGGAGAAAACACCCATTAAAAAAAATACTAATTTTTAAATCGCAAAAGTTATGGAAGTTTACTTTGATTTGTAGTAAATTTTCCGCAGTATTATTACATCAATTTTATGTATAGGACCCCGAACATATGAGAAATATGTTTCCCTTGTCAAGGGAACCATCGCGCTGGGCCGCAAGGTTTTTACGTTCTCTTGCGCTTTTTAAACGAGTCAAGGTAGTTGCCGACTATTGTTTGTACTGCACTACTGACTCATAGATACAAATTAAATCATATTTTTTCCATCATTATAATACGAAATATTGTGTTATAAAGCAAATGGAATAAAAATAATAAAGAAAGCAATTATACATGTCAGGTTAACCTAAAATCGAAAGTTTTCGAAACGCGTAAACGGTTACATCCTCAAGCGTGAGTGTATGAGAGAGATAACGGAATTCAATGACGTTCGATAACCAATGAAACACTTCCTTCGAGTGACTAACGGGTGACGTTAATTTTACGACACTCCATTCAAGGATCCGGTGACTTCTGGGTAATGCCTCTAAATGCGAGACTGAGTCATACATCACCATGACACCAGATATAAAGTGTGATTAACAATATTTATGACTTGTGTTCGTATGTGATTACCTCATCGCGAACAGCAGTTATTCTGGAGCTTCGAATCATAAGCTACGGAAAATAAATCATGTGAGTTTTCTGTATTTTTGTATCATATTATCAGTATTTATTGCTCACACTTCATTCAAATGCCATTGCTTATATCGAAGCGATTAGTAGAACCTTGTATTGCTTATCGGTGTGATTTGAGAACGTAAAAATTTTTATCGGCTGCATCACGTTTAGCTTTTATACTGAACTAGACATTGATTCTCCTCCCAAACTCAGAATTCGAAACGAATTCTCATTTCATTCATTAATAAACAGCTTCGCCCAGCATCGCATCTACGGCATCGCAAATATACTAACTTCACTCAGGTACACTGAAGGAAAAACATAAAGTAATCTAGTAATCTATTTGCATTCTGTTGCCAAATGAAAATACGTAGTGGTACTGATACTTTTCCCTTTCTAATTTGTGTATGTAATGTTATATTCTGCAACATTCTGTAGATCCATTGGCTGATTGAAGTTCGTTGGCATTGGCAATTATCTTCCATAAATAAACTAATTTGTACTCGACACAGAGCATCCGAACTGTTTCTCCCTCCCGAAATAATGGAAATCTTTATTTACGCAATTAATTATCGGAACTTTTCTTTGTATTTCCATTGATGAAATGGAGGTGTTTGTTAAAGTATATTTTCTCAAGAGTTACCCTGGCTTTATGAGTAAGCCTCGAAATCGCAATATTCACAGTCCGTGTGTTTCAACTGTCATCTGACAAACAGATACACGTAATTCCTTCCTCTGTCAAGGAAAATAAATCATCTCTTCCGATGCAGAACTTCTTACTTCATCATGTTAAGGACTTTATTGATTCCTGTAAAATACCTTAATATTAGTTTTAAACATTTCGTGAACCTCTTTCCTATTCATGATAATATTTAGTAGAATAAAGTGAGTTTATTTCTCGTCCTTTACTACGACGTGGTGAGGAGAATTGTCACCTAGAGGACTATTGTCATCAATTTCATTCGTATCTTCTTTGTGAACGCGCCCCTCGCTACGAGTCACGTGATTAAATGTGCATTTCTTCGTTACGGAATCGGATAGATTCATGTGCTAGCCTTTCCGTGTGTCCTAACCTCACTTACGATGGACACGCAAATGTAGTGGTACAATCAATGAAACGGTTTCCAAGTCAGAAATTCGTGTTGCGCGCAAAATGGTTTTTCTTTTCGATAATCGGACTACAAATGTCGGTGATCAAGTTAAGTTTATTGAAGAAGAATAGTTCTCTGGTCTCCTCAATTTATTCTTCGTTTGTAATGTTCTCGGAAGAATCGTGAAGTGCTCTGGAGCGAAGACGTCAGTGTACCACACCCCAGCGAATTCGAACGACTCGATATATTGTTTGTCGTCTTGTATTTATTGTATCTTTTCATATTTTAGTACAAAGGTAAAAAATACGATCAAAAGTAAACTATTACAAAAAACAATTGGAGACTGAAGTTAACATAATCTGAAAGTGGCAATAGCAGGAAGAACAGTCCTGGATGAAAGAAAAAATGATTTAGTGCTTGACTGGAATACTGCAATTAGATACTGCCTTGGAAGCAAATGGGATAAATCAATGTATTATTGATATTTTTGTTGATTACAGAAATACCTAGACGTATAACAGAAACCTAACAATTTTAGCAATATAGAAACATTAAATTTATTTTTGTTATTAATATACCGAGTAACATATCCGTAAGTTTACATTAATATTTAGATACATAAATAATTTAATAAATACGTTGATTATGAAGTGGAAAACATTTTGATGGACTGTGTGATACATTGTAATGATACGTTGGGCTGCCAGTAAAGGATGCTGGGGGGTCTTGCTTTCGATTTAGCAAACACTAGACCCACTGTCGCAGTCAGGTTAATGTGCAAAGTTTTTTCAATCCTCTCTTGGATATACATGCTTTTTTAACTTGGATGAAAATATGCTGTAGACGATGTTACGACGCTTCACGTAGCCAACCGAGCAATTGGACGTCGCACAATGGTTCAAAGTGCTTAGAAGCCAAAAGTTGAGAAATCAAAGAGGAAATAATACGCCTTAGTACCTCGAAATATACAGAGGGCATTAATGTATATATTTCTGAAGATGAGAGCATTTTATCTTCTATACTTACAGTGAGAACACATTGAATTCAAGTGATGGGTATAATGCAGCAGTATGTGGCGCCAAAAGCACTAATGGAAATTCGGATACAACTGGATCCTCTCGAAAAGTGTTCATTTTCCAGGGAAAATGTATCGAGACCATTTCCTCCACAAGTGCCTCCCTCGTGGATCTAGTGACACCCTCCTAAGTGGCTACAGGACCTTAATTTTTAGCACTTGTCCACTCAAAGCTTTCCCAAACGCTCCAGAGTCATTGACAGTTGACCATTTTGATTTACAATCAGTACAAAGAAAATGGAATGGTCACTACCACCAAGTACAGTTATTGGATCTCACAGTTTATGGCCCATTTAAGAAATCCAGTTAACACACAATGGATTACTGGATAAATAAATAAATAAATGACTTTATTAGTGGCGAGACTGGATGGCAGTCTTTGCCAAAGCAATACCAATAGCCATCACACAAATAAACATTCCCTCTGGATTTCAACCCTCTGCCATTTGTCCACTGCATTTGATAATCTTGACCGAACGCGAGGTGGTACTCCTGAGCAGCGTCACTGAATACATTTCAACGCCATCTCTTTCTGTATGAAGAAATTTTGTCTGCAAGCAACCGGAGCACATGTGAGCGCGACGAATCTGCATTTCGAGCAGACAAACGCAACGCAACGTTACCTGGGGCCCGTTTCACAAAAATACAAGTAAATTTTCACAAGTTTGAAAAAAAATCCTGTTATTAGCGTTTTAGAAAGGTACACTTGTAAACTTGTAATTACAAGTCAATTCTTACAATTTTACTAGATTTACTTGTAACAAACAAACATTGTTTGACAACTCTCGGTCAGGTGAAAATGGCGACGAGCCGGGAATCCTGCTTTGATCGCAGGGGTGTTAACCACCACACCACCCGTTCGACTTCCACCCAGAGACCTATGGTACCGGGTTCGATTCCGGAATCGTCGCCATTTTCACCTGATCGAAAGTTGTCACATACCTGCTCCACGTGTAGAGAGGGTGCACGGAAGAAATATATACGTATAGCAACATTGTTTGGTTACTAACAATTGTAGCTGACAAACTTGTAAAATGTAAAACTTGTTACTAATCAAGTATTTCTTGCTTAGCTATAAACATATGTTAACTGCGTTATAAGTGTTATTTTACTAATACGTGGTCATTAAGCTCTTCCTCGGAAGATGAAGATGAGCTATTCATTCCTGTGTAACGAAGAAGGAAAACTTTCAGCAATGTAAATTTAACAGTTGTGTCTGAGTACGAATTTAACGAACGCTTTAGTATAACGTCTAAAAACTGGAATAAAAGAGGGACCTATTACTAATTGCAACAACGTGTTGTGAGAAAAGAATCGGTATTTATTTTACCATAAGTTTTAATATAGTTTATTGTCATTATTTTCGCCTAACTGTTCTGAAAGTTATTGTATAAACTTGAAATATTTCTAACAATACGTAAAAAAATAACTTTTTGTGCGAAATCTCACATAAGCTACACTAATGAATATTTTAATAATAATATTTGTCATTACGTGGCGCAGAATGGATAATAAATAATAATAATAATAATAATAATAAACTGTTATTTCGTGGTTAGGCTCAAGCCATCGGGCGCCTGTTATTCCGCCTTACCACCATCAAATAAATAATACATGATAGTAAAACATGAATAACAGTACACACATTAATACAAACACACACTTAAATATACCACCAAAAGGGGGAACTAGAAAATTACTCTCCTCTGGGGAATCAATCTAGGGATCATCCCGGTATTAATCTTAAGCAATTGAGGAAAACCCAGAAAAATACCTCAAGTTAGGATGACGGCTGAAGACCGAACGAAGTTTTTTAGATAAAATACTACAAAATGTGTCATAAATAATTAAATAAAACGCAAAATACATCGTTTAGAGTGTAATATTACAACATATCGCGAAGAATTTTACATTACATTTTAAATTACAAGATTGAAACTTACAAACTTATGAGTTTAAATCTTCATAATATGTTTATCACAAATTATCAAATATTATTGTCATAAATTTTCATAATAACATGAAACATATCTAAACTTATTATAGTACAGTATTAATTGTAACAAATTAAACGTTTACATTGATATTAAATTGCAGTTTGAATCGATCGACTGGAGGTCTACAAATAATAAATATAGATGAAGATTTAATTGTTACAGACAAATTAGCGAAACATCAGTGAAACGATTGTAACTACTGGTTTTATATTCTTCGAGGTGAGAAACTGAAACATGGTAATCAGCATCTAAAAATACGTAACGGGAAACAGTTAGATTTTTTCCACAATTTTCAAAATACTAGAGTACGAATTCTACACCCTCTACTGGGCCAGTACTTCATCTGAGGATAAAAGGAACTGGTGCACGTTGTAATACATTTTGTCTAGTTGATCTATAAATTAATATACTCTTTGTATAGAGCACAGTTTTCGTATAATAAACAAAAAAAGGCGCGATTTTTTGGAATTTAAGTTTTTTTTTAATATTTCCCAAATATTCTCGCGGGGATAAAAGAAAAATTCGCAATCAGCGTCCTCAATATCATTCAGGAGAAATCATCAACATTTCTCCAAAACTTTCCGAAACACCTAATGACTGGACTTACGCGGTGATACCACTTATGTATCGCAACAAGTGATAATGAAAACACGTCTTGGATGACAACATATCTTCAGTATCTTCAGTATTCTGTTCGGACACCTTTAAGAAGTTAGTATTTTTTTAAGGTAACAAGCTTTCAAGATCTTCATCCTGGCCCGGGTTATTCTCCGGTTTTCCTTCGGGTAGAGGTGGATTTCTTATACAGGTTCTCTAGGCTTTGTCTAGGGGTGTGTTTATTGTAACAATAAATCGTGAATTTAGTGTTTTTTCAACTCTTACGATTTTTAAACACTATACTCAGAATAATCTATAGTTCGATAATAACTTGTACATGTAAATTTACAAACATATTTGCGTTAAATTACAAACATATTGACTTTATATATGTATTATAGCTGGCAACCAACTTTTTATCTTATCTAGGACCTTTTGCTGAATTTTTTTGAATCCTTGGCCTCTGCCTTAGGGCCCTTGATCGGAATCCATGGAATACGTCCCTTGCTTGCTTCCGGAGAGTAAATTACTTTATTGTCCTCCACGTGGTCATACGCAGTTTGTACTGTTTTTTGACAATAAATTTATTATGGATTTTTAAAATTTATTATGGTTAGAAAACAGAGGTTACGTAAAATAGAATACATTACGATATTAAGAGGGATCTTTACAAATCCTCTTTAGTATTTTACATAACATGTTTTGTTAATAACCAAATTACAATTACGATCAATTACAACGCATCTAATATGTCTCGTAAACACTTTCGACCGTTAAACAAAGCTTCGGGTATAAGTTGCCGACAGTTTGTGAAACAGAATTTTTCTCGAAACATTGGTTTGTAGCTTTTGTTGTTGATATATCGCGAGTGCTTATAAACTCACAGCCGCGTAACTTCACCTTCCACGAATTTCACGAATGTTCGAAAAAATATTGATAGTAGTCACGAAAGCAACTATTCGATCCGTTCCGCACTTTGCTCGATGCAGAAAGAACAAAATAGCTCCACAAGAGTACGCGATGTCGGGTAGTTCTGTATCAACTACATCTACAACCGCATTAAACCTTGAATTCTCTCTTTATGTTTGATAATGGAAAAAAAAACGTGGGAACGGCGCTTATTGTCGGAAGTCACTAAACTCTCACGAAATAGTATGAAAGTAAGAACTGAGGGAATCTCAGTCGCCCACATTTATGCAAAAATTAAATAAATCCCAGGAACGTTGTCAGTGCAGCGTAGAAAAAAAATCGTTCAAAATACTTTCCTTTTATACGCACTCTTATTCTAAAATGTAGTAGTATCAAAACTAATAAAGATCAGTGACATAAAACCATCGAAGCGCACAGTACCAAAATCCGAAATCGAAGAAAAAAGAACGTTATTTTTCGTGAAGGGAAAATAAAATATGAAACCGAAACCCGTTTATTATTTCGCTCCTGAACACATTTTGCTGGAAGAGAGCTCAAACGTCGAGAACCTTTGAAGGATAAATAACCCATGTAGAATAAATAACCTGAAGGATTCCCCGCTCGATGGTATTTTGCTGATTAGACGCAATTACGTGTTGGTCGAGGTACTTAAATATGGAAACATAATACCCGATGTTGGCATTTCCAGTACTAATAAAAATTAAAATAATTCTGTGCACGGCACTCCTGTAGTGCCTACTATTCGCCTATTCGTTACCAAACAAAGTGAATAAACAATTTTACATAAACCGCACAACGCTCCGGTCATTTCATACCGAAATAGAGGCGTTACCCATTGTGAAGCCAACTGAGTGAGCTTGTGAGACAGTCTGGATGTTGAAGCATGATGAGTAATCATCTCCCATGATTCGAACCCACCTGTACGTAAGTCTCGATACTTTGCCTAAAATAATGGCTAACACAAGTTAGGAACATTAACGAATTTAAGTAATATCCAAATAAATATTAATAGTAGTCACAAAAGTGACTATTTGCTGTGAAGACACAACAAATAAAGACCAAAGTATTCCTTCCACACTTTCGATGCAGAAAGAACAGAACAGCGCCACAAGAGCCAATGAATTGAATTGGTGTCCGAGGTTGGCAATGGATTCAAATTCGAATGTCTTGCCAACAGAACGCGAGGTACCCGTATCATTACTCTTATGGACGATGGCGAAGTAAAAGCGTTGGCTACATTGAGTACAGATTCTATATCAACATCAAGCCAGTTAGATTAACAATAAATAAATGAATCTATAAACAATTTATTGTCAAAAGAGCTGGGTGGAAATGGTATACAGTTGTGGTAAGCGAACGGGTGGTGTAGTGGTTAACACCCCTGCGATCAAAGCAGGAGTCCCGGGTTCGATTCCCGGCTCGTCGCCATTTTCATATGATCGATAATTATAACATATCTTCCCCACGTGTAGGGTACACGAAAGAAATACGTACATTACGTAATAAATATTTCGTACAGACTTAGACGTATTTCGTGGTTTTTTAAATTTATTTTGTAGGATATCTAGATATAAAAAATAAATCAATATGTATAATATGATTTTTTTTAATGGTGAAAATATTTCAAGAAATTGTCATATTTTCCTGTTCCTGGAACAATGAGTTATCTTGTTAATTTAAAAATACAGTATAATTTGCATTAGAACGAATAATTTCAAATACAAAATTAATTAAAAAAACTAATGTATGGGTCATAGACCTTTGGTTTTTATTTATAGACACACATAAGTTCACGTCCGATTCGAACTCTCATCGCAGGTTTTCGTCGAACTGGCAGAATGCAAATTGTCTCTGAGACTAAAATAGGGTGTCTACTGACTCCAAAAATCACGGAATTATTTCAAAACGGACAATGAGACCCAAAGGACGCAAAAAAAAAAAAATGGTCACGAAAGATTTTACTTGTCTCGCAAATTTGGTAAATTTTACTTTAAATTTGTTTGCGGTGTACAAAAAACAAACCAAACCAATTTAAAACTGAAGTTTAACTCGATTATCTTTCAATATTTTTAGGCTCAATCGTAAGCAAATAGAAAATATAATTCCAAGAGTACTTTTGTGTGCAAGGTGTGAGATTAGGAACTAATTTTTGAGAGTACCCCAAAATTTCCCTCAGAGTCCCGATATTTTCTTTTACGTCAGATTTTCGAGAGTGTTTAATTTAGGAGGGGTGTGTGTGTTAAAAAATACTTCCTGTTTTCGTGTGTTGGTGCTAATACAACGTGAACACCCGGCCTGCACCTCCCTCCTTGGGGACAACCGACCATGACCTCTCACTAGCAAAGTAGCCTTGAGACTGCGCAGCGCTTCAAGCATCTGTTCCGCCGGGGCCCACTTCGCCCCTTCCTCCTTTTTCCCCCATCGCCGCCAGTCAGCTAGCGACGTTAATGCTCCCGCGGCGGCAAAGGCAATCGGCGCCGGTGATATGCGCGGGCGCAGGCGCTGTGGCACCGCGAGTGGCAGTAGGCGCCCAGACCGCGAGTCGTGTGGGCGAGGAACAAGTGCAATGCAGTGAAGGCGCGCGCGCGCGCGTGTGTTTGGTGTTCGCAGGGACAAACCCACAGTGGAAGAGCGGCGTAGTTCGACCACCAGGATGAGTGGCAGTCAAGGGAAACTGACAGTGGGGCGAATGTCAATCGCGTCGCTGGCAGCTGACTTCTTGATCATCATTGTCAGTGAGTATACTGCCGCATGCCATTTAATTTACGACGCGCCTGATCCACTCGTGTTTCTCGGGTGAGCAGAGAATATTCCACACGTGAAAAAAGTTTTTATTATTTATTGGAGGACCTAGTTTGCAATGGCAGAAACATTATATCGTTAAATTTTTTCGAATCATTTTTCAAAAACGGGCAAAGTAAATTAGTGTATTGTCCTTCAAGCCTTCAACAAAGTACACGTAACTTCTTAAGATATTGTTGCAGTAAATAAATGCTTTACTAAATTATTTACAATTATTCAAATGTACTTTGGCCTATGTCATATGGATAGGTCACAGAATGGCCAATATTTGACAAACGTTCCTTCAAAAGAAAACATATCCATTGTGGTCCCCGAAATTAAAACGACGAATTAAGTGGTACAAAAGGTTGGCTGTTTTAAGGTATATTCATTGAAGGTTCACAGACTTTTTTTTCTTTTTTTTTGAATTTATCTTTCCAGTGAATTAAATATTATTTTGTGGATCACGAGGATACAACAAACCTTAAAAAACAACGTATTCGTAATAAAATGCAAGAAAAAAATTGAAAAATGTTTAAAAACATGAATTTTAGTTTATAGCAAAGAGGAAAAAAACTTACTTGAGATGTCATTAGACTTATGCATCAAAATTTATTATTCGTTTTTCCTCTTGTTCTGTATCTTGGAGTTTGTAATCACTTATTTCATTGCGAGAGTCCAAGGCGGACGATATTTTATGCTCTCTGTATGAACGTATATTATGTTCAGGAGTGTACTTCGTAATGTGATGATTGATCTTTTTAATGTGTTATCTACTTTAATAATTATAATATATTACGATTTTTAGTGGGGTTTTTTCCTTAAATTTTAATAATAGTGCCCTGAGTTTTTTTTGTAATAAAATATAATTGGAAAGCTGAGTGGGACACACTCCAGATTTTTTCTTTTATAAAGGAAACATAATTAATTACATTTCCTTCATAAACACAAAGGAAAGGAATTAAAATTAAGCAAGAAAATAAACATCCCCGATGAAGATATTTGTACCTCTTCAACAAACTACTAGACGAAAAACGGACTTTGGATCATGCTTGCACTCATGTTTAACATTCTGTGTGTGTGTGTATATATGCAAAGATTCTCACTTAACGTGAGAGGAATTTTTTTACACCCATTGCTTTTAGTGTTCAATTAGATACAACCTCTTACTCTTGCATACCAGGAGTATTGTCAATATTTATATATAACCTGTTCAAGATTTTGATCCTCTGATATTATTTTAGAACCCAAAACTATTTTTTTAAAATTAATAGTAACGCTAGAAGAAAATTCATAAAACGTAAACACTGAAACTGTTTCAAAATAAAAATAACTGTTCTTTTATTTAGTATTACACAATGAAATTGCTGATATGGGGTAAAAATAAATAAATAAATATATAAAACCATAAATATCAAAGCATTGAATTCGAACTATATTATTTTTGTTTTGTAATTAGAACAACGTTGCTAACGCATTCCAATGCCTAAGATGTAAACATCCTTTTGAACCGGCATCACGCCAGTGAAGTACAGCTCAGTCTTCTGCGACAATAGTAAAAATATGCTTGAAGTGTTGCATATTTAACATTTTTCAATAATGAATTATCAGTGAAGAGCTAGTTTCTTTGAGGTGCGTGATAATAATTTTTGGACTGTAGGATCTTAATTTTACGGTTTGAAATACAATCTGGAACCAAAAATCGTAGCTGTAAATTATGTGTCCGGAAAACAAAATTGAAAATACGTTTTCCGTTTCATAGTAAAAAGGATCGAAATTTTTCGCAACTCCATTTGTTTACGTACAATATACCCGTAAGAGTTTTGTCTGTCGCAATTTGTTGAGAAATAAAAATTTTAAGGAAGTTAGACGCAATTATTATTCAAAAAATTGTGATAGGTAAATTATTATTATTAAAGAAACTAATTCAGAGTAATTCATAAGGCTGTGTGTTCACTTTTTAACATTTGTCAATAAGTCTTACCTTGTGATTGTTTATTTTTTTGTCACACTGTTTTAAAACCTGATTGTTCCTTCTCAATGGTTACGGGTCTAGTTCGATTTAATTTTTTATTACGGAGTTGAATAATTGTGCAACCCTGATTTGTCATTGAATTCGAGTGAATCAAAAAGTATTTTTATTGAAGGTAGAGTATCTGAGCGTAACTGTCACGCAGTCTGTACTCGTCAACGCTTCGATAAGCAATTCAATGAACCCAGGGAGTTCTGCTCTATGCATCAAACATTAAAAAATCCATTCCATTCAAATACAACATGCTTAAACACATTGTTACACATCTAACAACTCCATTCCAACATATTGTAAATCCCATCCCGGCTCGAGTTTTCCTCCGGTTTTCTTTCGGGTACTGGTGGGTTTTATATAGACCTTCTGTAGGCTCGTGCATAGTTTTACAAACAATATCTTCCGAACGATCTTCCGTTCGGTAATAACACAAAGGAAGTGTGGACTATCTTTTTTGTGTTTTATTAAAAACAAATTTGTTGGTATTCTGTTGTTGATAATTATAACACGTTCCGAACTATTTTTGATCTTATCTTAGGAGTGTAAAGCTGAAATGCTAAATCCGCCTCTGCCTTAGGGTCCTTGATGGGAATTGATGGGATGGTCCCTTGCTTGTTTCCGGAGAGTAAATTAGTTTATTGTCCTCCACGTGGTCATACGCAGTTTGTATTTTTCTTAACAATAAAATTTATTTATTTATTGAGCTCACGAGAGATTTTCAAATGTGAAACACACTAGTTTTCGATCGCGTATTTCCGTGAAATCTTGAAAAAAAACATCAATTAACTCTGATAATAGTGGGGTAGTGGAAGCATCTCCGATCCCAAAGTAGTGTTGATCAGGAGAGCATGAGTTTGATCCCCCACTCGCTTGAATTGCGTGAGGTTTTCTTCCAAGTCTTCCGCCACATACTCTGCATATCGGTTTCAGTTCCTAGCAAACCAATATCGCTCTTTGTCAATGTCTACATCCAAAGTGTAGGTAGATGGAAAAGCAAAAGCCTCATGGCATATACAAAATAAATAAGTGTATGATGATATATGGAAGAAAATTGAGATGAATAAACTTTCTCCATATTCTNTCTTTGTCAATGTCTACATCCAATGTCTACATCCAAAGTGGCATATACAAAATAAATAAATATAGGATGATATATGGAAGAAAATTGAGATGAATAAACTTTCTCCATATTCTTAGTTAAAGGTAATTTTTTTGCTTCATTCTAGTCAGTTTCTGAGTCATTTTATTCATCTTCTACTAATAAAAGTAAATAATCTCCTACACGAATTTCTTTCTCCGGTACGTAGATATTTTACTTCATTATAGAGCGTAATTTACGTTATTGTTTTCCAAGATAAGAATTGACTTTTGAAGAGGATTAACGTGAAAAGAAAATCCGTGTTATCTAAACAAAGAATCGTCGGATGAAGACTTCATCTCACACGACGACGTCACAATCAATATGTTGGTGAGCGTTAGTCGTCCTTAAAAATATCCCGCAGGAATTTATGGCACTTCTTTCCTTCAACCAAAAGTTGAATACTTTTCTCTTCGAAATGGGGAAACACACAGTAAAAAAATACAAATCTCGATCTCCACCCCTTTCTCGCAAAGTTTTTATTCGACGATTTAAAGAAAAACTTGGGTTCCCATACTTTGGAGCTTGGTGGAAATAATTCGATGTGTACTTTTAACACGCTAGTGCAGGGAACAACAATGTGAGATGAGATGAATACCTGATGCTGATTTCTCGACGGGAAGGGAAAAAATGATATTTAGGATTCCAACGGAAGAAACTTTCTCAGCAATTTCGCAAGACTTGCATGCGAAAATTCCCAAGGTTAGAGTAAAGGTGTAATTACTATCAGTAAAAATCCACAGGTGTGTCTAATGCGTATTAGCAATTACCTCCGAGGAAATATATGGGAATCCTTTATACCAGAACCCACGAATATGATGAGAATTCAAAAGAAGTTTTCATTCTAAAACTATGGTGGATATTAACACTTAAGACTAGCGACCCTACCATTCTTAGCACGTGAGTTTTTGTTTAGATGTTCTTTAAATCTTCGTTATAATTTAGAGTGGAAAAATGAAGGCCAAAAATATTTCCTGGCATAGTTAACAATATTTCTTTGCACATTGCAGCGGCGGCTGTGCTAGTTCTGATTCACCTTTGTAAGATTTTAATAGTTTCTATTTTTATTATAAGCACAAAACAAAGAATGAATATAAATTGACAAGAAGTTATATGTCCTTCGTAGGTACTTTCCATTCTCATTAGTTGAGGCACTTTAATTTGTCAACTTTTTATTTCTTTACTTCGATAATTTCGGCTCACTTGGGAAGAGAGAGGCAAACGCCGTCTCAGACTTTTTTTGTGGAACTTTTTGAGGTAAAAATATTGTCGTACAATTATCAATACAGAAATATTGTCATCACATATCTCTTGCTTAATACGATTATATATCTCTGAAGACTGTTTTTTTCGACTTCAACCTTCGTAGGTCACCTGATTAACACAATATATTCATAAATTATACACCAAAAATATCCTTGTGAAACACATTATCTATTAGTGAAGACCGGAATAAAATCTGTTCATTAGCTTCTGAGGAAATAAGGCACAGTAGACTTTATTTTATTAAGCTATTATTGCTTCCGAAAAGGTTATTCCGTGAAATCAAATAACTCAGCTTTATTTATGCCTTGCACTCATTAGTGGGAGTTATGTCACTTGGACGTTACGAATTCAAGGTAATATGCCTTGAAATCCTACTTCCTCCTTCAACTCTCGCATCGGCGAACCGTGTGTGCTGACACAGATTACATCCGTCAAAAGGTGTACAGCACCCGATACGTTTCGGACGTTCAAGAATAATACTCCTACCATTTACGTTCTTTATATATTCAAAATAAATAGAGTATAATTTTAGAGTTACGACGAATACCATTTATTTAGAACACAACGTTTCGACTTGAGGTTTCAGTCACCGTAAGGTGTGATTTTTTTTTAAACATTCAAATAAATGAGCTCCTCGTGAGCGCGCTAAGCTCAAGGTCCCGAGTTCGACTCCCATTTTCATTCGACGTAACATAATTAATCTGTTACCTGGCGGTGAGGTTCAATGCGATTGTCAAGAACAATACATCGTACATGGAATTTGCAGAGAGCCCCGAGGAAGACTTAAGCAAACTTACGAATGTTTTAATGGTCCAAACTCAACATCCCGTCCTTATAATAGTACTTCCAGATGGATTCAATTCCGCATAATAACCTTGCGACTTTGTAGAACAAGTGGAGCAGACGGAAGGGAGAAGGGAGAAAGATTGGAACATCTCTTCATCAAATTCTTGACAAATTTCCCTTCATATTCATAACTCGGAGTAAAACGAGATAAAATAAACCAAAACAGGCCCTATCAAGTTCAATTACGGTTAAATTAATAGCATAATATACTTACTTTCAATATGTTTTGCTTGGTGGATATTATTTACAATTTGATAATGTATTTGACTCAGTAGAAAAGTGGTTAGCTAATTTTGTTATTTGAAAAATCTATCAAGGCTTGAAAAACTGACGATGGTTTGGATAGTAAACGAAACATACGTAGGTTTGTAAATTTTGTTAAAAAGAAAAAAACGGTGGAAACTGTTGAATGAAATAAGGAATTAAAAGGAGCGACCAGCGCTCGCAGGTAGTCGAATCACCGAAGATGTGTAATTCTTTTCTTTAGTATTATTCTAATCGTTTCAAAACACAAAAGTATTAATTATAATGAAGAAAATACATGTTTTATTTTCTATCTCTTGGTTAATAGCGTAGTAAAAGCGATGTGTAAGATCTCGCTTGACTTGTTTGAAATGCATAAGAACATGCAAAAACATATCGGCGGAGCACAAGGGTTTCATGTTTTACGCGTCTCACCTCAGGAAAACGAAATAGCTTTTCTCTCTAAAATGACATAAAAGTGATGTAAAAAATCCTACAAACGAATATTTACTACACATCAAAGTAAAGTTCCATCACTTTCGTGATTTAAAAATTGGTCCTTTTTCAAAAATAAGTATTTCGTTTGCTCCTTTTATTAAAATCTCTCATTAGCTTCTTTTATTAAGATCAGTAAATTCTTGTACATTATAAACCCATCCTGGCCCGGGTTTTTCTCCGTTTTTCCTTCGGGTAGAGGCGGATTTCTTATACACGTTCTCTAGGCTTTGTCTAGGGGCGTGTTTATTGTAACAATAAATCGTGAATTTAGTGTTTTTTCAACTCTTATGATTTTTAAACACTATACTCAGAATAATCTATAGTTCGATAATAACTTGTACATGTAAATTTACAAACATATTTGCGTTAAATTACAAACATATTGACATTATATATGTATTATAACTCGCAGCTAACTTTTTATCTTATCTAGGAATCTGCCTCTGCCTTAGGGCCCTTGATCGCAATTGGTGGGATACGTCCCTTGCTTGCTTCCGGAGAGTAAATTAGTTTATTGTCCTCCACGAGGTCATACATGGCAGTTTGTACTGTTTTTTGACAATAAATTTATTATTCTAGAAGCAATCGAGCATTAGAAAAGTTTTAAACGCGTATTTGAAGGGATTCATTCATCTCGTTCCCACAGAGTGTAGACGGAGACGTATCTGCCCGTACAAGAGACTGAACTGCCTTCCTTCATTCCGCTAGAGAGAGCTTCCTTTGTAGAGGAGCGTCGGACGCGATAGTCGCCGCGCGACACTCGACAGCTCTCGCCCTTTCACTTGAATGCAATGCAGCTCTATCTCTCCGTGACAAGCCTCTTCCTATTCATTTCGGATGCCCTCAGGGTTCTCCATCGACGACGAAGCATTTCTGTGCACAAAAAAGAATTCATTCCCTCCCTCAAAAATTTCCCGTTCAAGAGACATGTTTAATACTAAACAGGGGAGGTATTTAGAAAGGGTTTCCTACTGAACGTAATTCCTTCTCTTCATTTTATGTTTCTTCCCTCCTGAGTTTTTGGACTGCGTTGATTAAATCGACGCTGCTGAGGTGCTCGTTTCTTTTGGACCAAAAAGAACCTGATAAAGTTAAATTTTCCAAACCTTTCCGTGAAACTTCGAGGGTCTTATTTTTGTTGTTTATTCGGTCCTTGTTTTAAAAAAATCAAAGGATGAGAACAGTGGCGGATCTATTTGGGGGGGGGCGGTAGCTAAGGGGGTTATAGTCTCCTCCCCCCCCCCACCATTGGACCTGAACTCTTACCAGATAAAATTGAAGTTGATAAATAGCATAATTTGTAAATGTGTTACCAAATTATTTGTTATTAGTAATAATTGTTAACGTTATAAATAATATCAGATTAATAAAATTAATAATGCCATATTAACAAAACTACTAATACCATATAAATAAACTTAAAAATACCATGTTACTGACTTAAATAAATAATTGTTATTGTTATTAATAAAAATATATTGTNATTACGGTCTAGATGAGAATTAGTTATTAGAGCACTCGTGCCTCCTACTCAGTGAATAAAAATGCTGCCAAGATTTTGCACAGGTGTCGAAAATGAGAAAAAGTTAGCGAAATCAGCATTTAACATTTTTGACCCGAGACCATTGTAGTTAGTGTAATTAGTTAAGACAAAATCTGTTAATTTAACAGTTCGTAATTAGTTAAAATTTCATTTCGCTAACATTATAAATAGTTCCAATAACTTTTTGACTCGAGTCCAGTTGCAAAATTTGGGTGCCTTCAAATTATAGTAATTTAATGAGATGAGAATTGAAACCAAGCTTATTGCAAAATTAATGTTTTCCGGACAGGATCCTCGAAATGGAGTATTTAAAACTCCCGTGTATCCTCAGTGCCATCGAGTGAGAAGACCTTAAAATATGCTCTGATTTTTGTTCAACATGTTCTTTCAGTGGAATTTGCTTCTCTCGTACGAGAGATAAGATAAAAAGTCTTGAGTTTACTCCTTTATGTGATTAAGCTGTGTAGGCATCATTTCGTTTTATAGGGAGGGGGGCGCAAGTGCCTCGCTAAAATTAACTAATAATAGCTGTTAAGTTTCTCATCCCTATATTTTTTTAAATTGGTCAATTGTTAAAATCAAATGTTTAATTAGATTTAAAAGACAAAATGTTTTAAACGTGCCAAATGAGTAAATAAATAAATAAAATTCCATCGGTGAAGAGTTAGGTTAGGTTTCGTCGGCCCGTCTCCCTCAGATTTCTACGTGTCTCATCCGCATTTGCGTTTTGTGACATATGAAAACAAACTGAATTCTAAGTAATTGTGTCAGGAGGACCCTTGCGAAAACAAATATTTGGGAAAATCACAAAATTACGTTTATTTTCCAAAACTCTTAAATTATTTCTTGTATTTGAAACTCCATCGTAGGCAACAATTATCAATTTGAATAATATTTTTAAGAACTTGTTACAAGAGTAATTCTCTTTCAAGAGTTTTTCGAGTCTGATGATCCGATGATGAGTGTTTCCTGCGAATATCTAAAGTAGTATCTCCCAGATTGTATTATAATGTTATCTTTGGAGGATTCCAAATAAGGCGTGAATCGAGCCTCGCGTGGTCGGTAAACGGTCGTCAGAGGTTATATTTCGATCGCACCATTTGTAATCTATCATTTTGAGATTCATTATGAGAAGGAATCAACTGCATAGATATCAGCTGGATTAACTTAGAAAGCAAATGGGAATAAAAGTTTAATGTATCATTCGCCCTTCGAATAATCGAAATCGTGGAAATGTTTTCGTCCACGTCGTCCATTCGTGTGTTCTATTTATTCACCCATTGATTTATTATTATTATTATTATTATTAAATTTCAACCGATTATAATAGTTGAACGTAGAACGAAATTTTCTTTTTTACAAACTTCCTGTTCACGCAAGGCATTTCTTCGGAAAAAAATATTTTTATATTCTGTTCGAAACATTGAAAATCAAGTGCTTCTTTGGCACGTAATCTCAACCTGCCGAAACCGATACAACTATATTAATTCTACCCACCGAGAAAGTTTAATTTCAGCCAAGTCATACAGCTTCAATTTCCTTACCTGCGTAAGATGGTTTCGTGGTCTGCTATTTTCTTTGTTTATTTTCCATTGTACTATTTGTTCATGGGAAATGTAGGTGGAGGATAGGGTTATTGTTAGTAGGTGGACCGGTAATCTGGGTTTACCAACAACTTGGCCCACACTGTAAGATTAGTTAGAAGAAGGAGGGTTCACTTTTCAGTCGTCACAGCTACTGAACTGGGACAATAATGTAAAAAGTTAGAAATTTTTCTGGCCCCGCGTGATGTGGAGACCACACGGAACAGGATTCCTGTTAGGATTTTTTGTTTCATTCGTATTTGCCAGCGTCACATGATTTTTCCCGGTTATCTACAGAATATTTCCAATGAAATTTGGCACACTGTTCCAAGATTCCTTCGTCCAGTTTCCCCCTTTATTTCCTCCTCCTCGATGTGAGAGGCGGTCGTCGTTTCATATGTCGTGTGCTCTTCATCGACCTCAGGTATCATTCTCCTTCGGTGACGTTTGGGACTGCGATGTGAACTGGTGATAAGCGCGTGTTCACCCGACTGTCCGCCGCCCCCTGGTTTTCCCCCTCTCTCATCACCATCAGCGCCCGTCGAGGGAAATCGATAGTTGTATGTCTCTACACTTATACTCCGTATGGCTCATATTAATTGTACTCAACTTTGGCACATTGGTTGTGTACATAAATTCTGTAGCCCCATCCTGGCCCGGGTTTTTCTCCGGTTTTCATTCGGTTACAGGCGGATTTCTTATACAGGTTCTCTAGGCTTTATCTAGGGGCGTGTTTATTGTAACAATACATCGTGAATTTAGTGGTTTTTTTCCACTCTTATGATNTATTCAAAATAATCTATAGTTCGATAATAACTTGTAAACGTAATTTTTTTGCGTACAATTACAAACATATTGACATTATATTTGTATTATAACTCGCAGCTATCTTTTTCTCTTATCTAGGAATTTTTGCTGAAATTTTTGAATCCGCCTCTGCCTTAGGGCCCTTGATCGGAATTGATGGGATGGTCCCTTGCTTGCATCCGGAGAGTAAATTAGTTTATTGTCCTCCACGTGGTCATACGCAGTTTATACTGTTTTTTGACAATAAATTTATTATTATTATTATCAAAATTTATTACATATTGCATAGTTTATGATACGAACAATACCATCAAGATAAAATCGAAAGACGGACGGATAAAAAGGAAAATGATGTATTTGAGTGTCATTACAGGAGCATGCTAATTATATTATTTTTCATTATTTCTTTGCATTTAAATGTGTGCGATAGAGTATTGTACAATTGAGTAACACATTTCCTATAGGAGCTTTTAGAACCGTGATGCAATAGGAGGATTTGTTGCTTACGTATATTTTAAATTCATTAACATCAATTAAAAATTACATTGTGACTTAAGGACTTACTAATTGTTGTGGAACTGAATTGTTTAACATTACGGTTAGGTGAAAGAGCAGCCTCATGGCCGAAATCTTGTCAAAGGACATGAAATAAATAATTGCAAAATATCCATGTTGCATACTTTATAGCTGTTTTAGTAGCTTTATTTTCAATTTGTAAAACTTTCAGTTTACTGCTTAATTTATTAAAATAATATATCTCTTCATATTCGTAACGTTTTTCCCTACATTCATATTTACTATTTGAAAATGTTAATCTTTTAATAAAGATGGACATTTAAAATTAAAAACAATGTATATACCATTGTTTATATGTACGTGTATTTAATACGTTAAATGAATAAATTCAATGTAAAAAAATAGGCCGAATAGATATAAGTAGTTAAACGTCCGAGTCGCGTTTAGTATTAACCGTCAACGTAGTCAACGAGGGCCACACATCCCCTTCCCCTCAATACTAAAAACGAAATGGACATAAATGTCATTCGAATTTTCCGTGTGTAAATCACACATCTGGTTCATAAAGTCACCTGAAAATCGCACATACATTTTGCAAAATCGTAATGTCTCGGTTTTAGAGCCGATAGTGCTGATGTTTCAGCGTTTTGTCAACTCAACTCACCGTCTGCGATTTACGTCGCTCAAGGAAGAATATTCGGTTAACACCAAGAGAAACGTTTGATAGGGATTAGTGTCGCGTTTTAGCGCTGTAACTGCAGAGATGAGCTCATGTATGACCCTAATAGGTCAAAACCTTGCCCCCTGCCTTGTCCCAAAAACCCTTTGGAACTTACTGCAATGACGTTTCTTAGCAGGTTACTTTGATCACTCTGGCTTCTCATACACGCTTTAGTTGGAAACTACAATCGAAATATTGTTTGTTATTTTGTTTTTCGTTTAAATCACTTAACTGTACTCACTCAGCGACATGTAGCGCGCTATTGAAACTTATCTGCATGGAGCTATAGGAGGTAGGAGACGCACTTGCGTTTGCGGAGCAATTCTTCCGCCGACCTGTGTTGACCTGGTGGACAAAGACACACTTGGCGGGCGCGGAGCGGAGATCCCCCGGCTGCTTTCTGCGCGACCTTGTCGCCTGCTGAAGGTCACAAGTGTTAATAGATGGGTATTGTATTGGGAGAAGCGAGGAAGACGGCGCTTGATATATTTCACGGTGCTTCCCCTGAATATCATTTGCTTCAATTTCTACGGACGGATTATTAATTATATCAATGTCCATATTAATTATTGCAACACTAAGTTATGATATCACTGAGTATTTGTTCTAGTGCTTCCTCACTTCTTTATAAAAAAAACTTTTCGCGTCCTTTTTTCTAAAGCTTTCTTATTTTCGTGTTTTACTATTTTTAACTTCTTCGTGTATTGTTCTGTTTGTATTTTAGTCTTTTGAGATTTTCGTTATGTGATTGGCAAAACGTTTGGTGTGGTTTTAGTTAAATAGAGAGAAATGCGCATTTTCGCACCTACATTTTAAATCTTTACATTTCAATTATTTGTAATATTTGTTCCTCACTTTGAGTTCTTCTTGGTCCCTTATTTTAGCGAATTTTTCCCCTTCCGTTTCCATGAGAAAAATCCTAATCATTTTTATTAGGCAACGCAAGGCAGTATTCGATGAACATATCTTCATTCCTAACGAAAATGTCCTCCTCGTAATCTCTTTCTCTAACGACCTCCCTTCACTCAGGGTCATCACTGAGCAATGACCAGACGCAATGACCCCGAATTGACTGAAGTGTCACCAGACGATGAAGTGAACTTTGATTCCAGATCATGACTGATAGCCTCCCCTCTGCGATTCGGTCTTATCCGGTGGCCAGTGACTTTCTGAAGCCAAATATACTCAAAGTCAGATACTTTGCCTAAAATTCAATATGGCTACTTTACTCTAATTGCCAACCTCTACGAAAGAGATCCTTGAATCTCACTCGCGTACAGGTGACGATCCTCATAAATAAATAAATAAATAATTTCCGCTCAAGAGACCTGTTACAAACTGCGTAGGACCACATTGAGGACAATGATTCACTACAAAATAAACTAAGGGACACAGTGCATTTCCGTTCATGTATTTTTCTCCTGAGTTGAATTTCTCGAAGCAAAGTAACATATGACTTTTAGTCTATAGAGCGTGTAGAGTCCGAGGTTTCTGTCTTTCTTCTCGCGTACCGCGGCCACAACTCAGTGGAACGATATACTTTTTGTCAGCATTCCAAACGAATTCCCGCGCTGATAAGACGTAGATACAGCGCGATGCATGTTAATATTTCTTGAATATAAAATTAACGTGAAAGACGTTGGAGAGATAAAATAACGGTACCGTTTAAATGAATGTCGTTTGATTCATTGGAATAATGTTACCGTATTATGCTACACTGTTGTGAGCTTTATCATTGTAGCCCCGTCCTGTGGCCCGTGTATATCCTCTCCAAGGTACTCTGGCGGATTTTCCATGTCATTTAATACTTTCGTTATATTAATGTCGAATTTTTACTGGACATAATATCTACGATTCATTTTGGATAGCAGCACCTATGTATTAAATACTCTCTTTCATAAGTATTAAATCCGCTATTTCCCTTGATCGGAATTGATGGGATGGTCCCTTGCTTGTTTCCAGAGAGTAACTTAGTTTATTATCTATCCCCCACGTGGTCATATGCAGTTTGCAATTGCTATTTTGACAATAACGTTTATAGTGGTTATATCAAGAACTAAGTGACTTTAAACACATTATTACTGAAATATTACTTGTGAAATTGGCTACAAACACTTTGAATTTATAAACGGAAACAGACGAGTTATCTAAAATTTTTAATTGTTTATTTTAGTGAATCTACGTTGATGGTTCGTTTTCATTTCATATTTGTTTTTATGTATGAGTACTCTCCTAGTTAAGTTTTTGTTGTCATGGTTGATTATTTATTTATGTACATTCACCCGATGATGGCAGAAATCGGCTGTCGAAACGTTGTATTGAAATGAAAATATTTTTCTTACACAATGAAATTTTTGTAAAATTCAAATAACCAATGTACTCGATTTATAACACGAGGAATAAGTTAATTGAGTGTTTTATGCTACCGAAGTGCGATGGAATAACAAGAGTATCATAATTCTGTAGTCAAGAGCGTGTAGTTTCCGAAATATGAGGCGAAATACGGGTTCATGGAAAGTCTAAACAGTATGTCGGGAAAATTGAGGATTCACATAGAAAAATAATTGTTCGAAAATTTTGATAAAAAATTCTATTGAAGTTATATTTCCGTATCCCTTTCATTCCCCCACCCTCGTCGGGAAAGACATCCGGTACCCTCGTAATCCCCCCGCCATATGCAGAAGAGGCATCATATCACCCAGATCTCTGACCCCTTTAGACACGGGTAAAGGAGTTAAGGTTCATATATATTCTATTGAAGTTATAGATATATCAAACAACAAAATTGAAATCAGGATTGATGTCAGATATGTTTAATCGGGATTGCGTTTTCACATCATCTTAATGCGGAGGAATTTTTACCTCTGTTGAGTTTATGGGTTTTAGTCCGGGAACCCATAAAAATTAACTCTTCAATTGAAATAAACCTTTTCTTAAAAATAAGTTATCATCCGTTCTTTAACAATAAAAATAAAAAAATTAGCGAAATAGATAAAATTAGTTTTAACATTTGTCGTTAAATAATTTGATATACTAACACATGTTAATTTGTTGTTAATTGTTTAAATGTTTGAAATGTCTGTGAATAGCAAAACGATCGTTCATACAACATTCAAAAGTTGGAAAATAATAATAAAAAACCAATAAATTAGTTAAGATTTTAAAGAACTGTGGGCCATAGACCAATATTATACCTCTTCAATCCATGTGTAAAAAGCGGCATTGAAACGCTAAATAAACGTAACGAGGAGATCCCAAATCAGGATGTGGTTCGTAAAAACTAATCGCATGGAAGACGAGGAAACGGCAGTTCGCTTCAACATTTTTACAGCCCTTGTAACTGAGAAACGCGTGTATGCGATTGTAAACCTTAAATTAAAAAATCTGGAGTGTACCCCACATAACTTTCTAATTACAATTCATAACAAAAACCCATGGAACTAAACACGCAACAAAACACTAAACATTTAAGTAAATTTTAAAAAAACACTTCAAAAAATAAATAATAATATACTAAAAATATTAAACAAGAAAACATATTTCTTAGATCATCCGGATGCGAAACATTGATTATCACAAAACATGCTATCGGACTAGAGTATAGATAGCATGAATTATCTTCCACATAAACTCTTCGGAATGACTTTATTCGGAGACTCAAATCAAGCGCCTCCAACATTTAGTGCGTAATACATTTTCGCTGTATCTCAAAAACTGCGTGACGTACAGGAATACGGTTTTGTAAGCTGTACTTGGCAGAATTAATTGACCAATCAAAATGCTTCTAGGCATATTTTCAAAACTTTGATTATTAAGAAACCGGAAGTAGAGCGCGATGTGTAAGCGAAGTCGGAGGAAATGAGCTTCTGTCCAGAAACACGCTTCTTCTACTCCCAACGAATTCAAATTGGGTTTCGATGCATCAATTTGTTATCGGGGGAACTACATTCTTAATACACACACACACACTACATTGGATATCATGGCCAAAATTTGAAAATAGACTCCCCTGGAGCCAATTCGCAATGATCCGAAGAGATCTGAATTTTTTTTCTTCTTCGACCGATTACAGTACTTTCCTTATACACTCTGTGTGATTAATAATAATAATAAATTTATTGTCAAAAAAGCAGTACAAACTGCGTATGACCACGTGAAGAACAATACACTAATTTACTCTCCGGAAGCGAGCAAGGGACGTATTCCATCAATTCCGATCAAGGACTCTAAGGCAGAGGCTAAGGATTCAAAAATTTCAGCAAAACTTCCTAGATAAGATAAAAAGTTAGCTGCGAGTTATAAAACTAATAGAATGTCAATATGTTTGTAATTAATATGATTGGAAAGTAAGAGACACGTCCCGGATCTCGTCAAGGAAGTCACCATATTGGTTCAGAGGAGAAATGCTACTTGAGAAGAAACTATGGTTTTGGTTGTCGTATCACACGAAACAAGACGCAAAAATGGTTTTCCACATTTCTATTGATAAAAACTTCCTTTCAAAAACTAACATCGCATCGGGTTTTTTCTCCGGTTTTACTTCGGGTAGAGGCGGGTTTTATAAACAGGATCTCCATGCAATAATTAGTCTCGAATTTAGAGTTATTTAAATAATTACGATTTATAAACAATACCTTGCAAGTAGTCTATAATTCGGTAATATCAGGACTTGAACTATTTTTTTTATTTCATCAAAAACGTTACGCGCATGATCTCGTGGAGGACAAAAAACTAATTTACTCTCCGGAAACAATCAAGGGACCATCCCATCAATTCCGATCAAGTGCCTAAGGTGGATTGAACATATCAGCACACTAGTAAGATAGGAAGTTAGCTAAATGTTATAATATCTACAGGATACGAAAAAAAAATGTTTTTAATAAAACACACACACAAAAAAAGATAGTTCACATGTACGTATTATAATCGAATATACTATTGCCACCTTACGTTGCCAGACGCTCTGGAAAAGATAATAATGTTGTGGAAGGCTCGAGGACTGAGTCTGTAAGCTGGAGATAAGAGATCCTTGACCTCCATTCTTCACTTCCCGTTACACTCGAAGAATATTTGATAAGACAAATAATTGGCGATAGCTTTGGGGATTCACTCTACACTCGAAGTTGAATGTAGAAAATTCCTCGGTCTATTTTCCCCCCGTCACGAAGAGTGAACGTGAACACTTCTATTTACTGTGATTGCAAAATAGGATACAACAAAAAACAGTTAAAACCACTGGATTTGTAATTTTGTTTTGCATATACATAAGTGAACAATTTGACCGCATGAATCAACATTACTTTTTTTTAACCTGAAATATTTCAAAAAGCGTCATGTTTTTACGGGTTTTGCCAACACGTCGACTTTATTATTTTTTATAAAATAAACTAAGAGTGACAAAAATAATTCTTATTCAGCGAATGATCACTATTGTGTTTGTGACAACATTTATTAATTTCAAGCTTTTAATTGCAGATTATAATGAGTTATTAATTTTTTTCGAAAACACTGCTGAAAACGACCAGACACATTATTAAGAAATACAATGTGTCGCACTGGTATCTTTCACTTGTGTAAATGCAGAACAAAATTACGAAGGAAATGGTGGTAATGTGCGTTTTTCTGCGATATTTGTTGTACTCTCCACAGCTATTAGAAATCTGGAATCTATAATAAAAAATCCGATAGCAGTACCTGCGGTGTGCGCACAGAAGAAACCCGTAGTGTGATTTACACATATTTCAAGCTGGAACTGCTGAGTGTAAAAACACTTTTTCATTATTTGATGTGTCTGGGACGGGTGTTCGTGAAGATTAGATTTTGAACAACAACTTATGTCAGCGCTGTGCACCTTGGGTTGGATCCGTAGTTTACACCAGAGCAAACACGGAAAGAGACATAGAGAACAGAATGAAGGCAGGCTGGTGCAAATGGAGGTTGCTCTCTGGTGTTCTGTGTGATGCGAAAACGCCCATTAAAATTACTTTGCGCAAACGAGCTGTAAGGAAGGTGGAAAGGCTCCGAGCAGACAGTAATGAACGGGGGAGCATTTTTTTTTAAATTATGGTTTTACTACACAAATTTTGTAAATATTAAATTTAAATAAAATTTATCAAATAAAATTCTATGAAAGATTCCTTTGATTTTCGAGAAAAACAAATTCAGTAGCAGCTTTTTACAGTACTTTAAATAAATGTCCATTGGTACATGACATCTCACTAGTGGTTGATTACTGTTACATAAACCTTGTATCAAATGGTAGAAGACTTGGAGTTTTAACCGTCTAAACCAGGGCTATTACACTGTCACCGACAGTCGCTCATGACGATTAATAAAAATAAGCTGAACCCTGAAGAATGTTCTGTATCCTACGTTCGTTATTACTTCCCACCTAAAGCAGCGTCATTCCACGTCAAATCAACACGGGGTTTAAACCTCACAATCTCAGATTTTGTAAACTTTTGAAGGGAAGTAGCCAGTGGCGCAACGATGCCTTC
>NNCF01129010.1:79369-89387 GCA_002313205.1 Laupala kohalensis
AATAATAATAATAATACAAGAAAAACGTCATACAGACAAAATAAACCATCTGTATCTCTTCATCTCTCTTTACAAACCGCATCTTCAAGTACGCAACATTTTTTTGACGCAGTGTTCAAAATTCAACCGGGCGAACTGTCGCTTTAACCAACTTGTCGATTATTTCGTTGCCTTACTCTGTATAAGAGTGGACATGATTTAATCAAGAAAAAAAAAATCGAGAGAATAATGAAGTAAATTAAATACAATCCTTTATTTCAATTACATACTATTTGTTTTCAAATCACCATAACATAAAATAAATATTCGTGTTTATTAACATATCTTTCATTATAATCTGGTTTTATTATAACGATGTATAATAATATTAAAATAATAATCACTTTTCAAATCACATTAAATAAAATATACTTTTTGTATTCACTACCGATCAAAAGTATTTGTCAACCTAAGCATTGATATAAGAATTGGAAAAATTCAAGTTGACGTAACTTTGTTAAATAAAATTGTCTAGTAATCAACTTTTGTTCGTTTAAAAAAAAAAAAGAATGTACTTTAAAATCAACTTAGCAAAATTCAATTAAAATATATATTTTGAAGTTATGTGTCTTAGAGTAACATGATGCAAAACTTGAATAGTTTATTTAACTTGGTTAATAACAATCGAAAAGAGATGAATTGTTTTGTATCTTGAAGGAAAAAAAACTAAACTTGAAAATAGTATTATTAATATTGAATGTATTGAAGTGAAATTAGAAACTGTGTACGAAATGATCTATAAAATGTTTAACACCTCGTGCGTTCATTTATAGCGACACCTGGAGGAAAGTTATAAGTTGAAATATGAAAATCACGAATTACATCAAACATTTTCGTCTTTATCCTATAAAGTGAGACATTTTTCAACATTTTTAAATCAGTTTTCTCAAAATTATAGCCGCTTGAATTGTAATTTCTCTTATGTTAGGTTCTTGAAGGTACCTACTGCTTTGTGATAAAATTTATATGAATATTACAGATGGGGGCGCCCGGCAGTTGTTACGCCCGTGGAGGTAGCCATCATTAAGAAAAGTACAGAGTATTGTTATGAAATATCAAATCGTTTGGAAGTTACAACAATGTAAATTAAAATGTAAATTAATGTAAATTAAGTGAAAAATTCTACTCGGCAAGAAACCTACAGACACTGAGCCCATTTTCATCCCACGTTCATATTTTCCCAGATGATTCACATGGATATAAACTATTTCAAGTATTAATTTGAACATTTTCAGAATCGCATTTTGAGAAATTAAATTGAAAAGTTATTTTTTTCCTCCTCGACCTACGTTATATTTGGATCTGACATGGGGCGGAGCTTAACGGGGCTACAGGCAATATGGCTGACATAACTATAATAATAATAATAAATTTATTGTCAAAAAACAGTACAAACTGCGTATGACCACGTGGAGGACAATAAACTAATTTACTCTCCGGAAGCAAGCAAGGGACGTATTCCATCAATTCCGATCAAGGGCCCTAAGGCAGAGGCGGATTCAAAAAAAATCAGCAAAAGTTCCTAGATAAGATAAAAAGTTAGCTGCGAGTTATAAAACTAATAGAATGTCAATATGTTTGTAATTTNNNNTTACATGTACAAGTTATTATCGAACTATAGATTATTCTGAGTATAGTGTTTAAAAATCATAAGAGTTGAAAAAACACTAAATTCACGATTTATTGTTACAATAAACACGCCCCTAGACAAAGCCTAGAGAACGTGTATAAGAAATCCGCCTCTACCCGAAGGAAAAACGGAGAAAAACCCGGGCCAGAATGGGGATGTGATATGTGATTTTAAGAAATGTTTTTATTGTGAAAAAATATCGAATTATGTTGTTAACTACAGAAAGTATTTGCGAATGGGCAGGTACAAATCCATCCCAAAGAAATTTCACAGAAGGGGAACGTATTTTGCGCGCAAATCATGTGATATTTTGTGGAAAATTTGCGAATGAAAGTGCAGTGTCGCCGATAACCATACAAGCGTATTGCTTAAAAACAACGAATTTAAAGGAAGAGCCACACAAAATTAGTGGTGAATTTGAAGTGTATGGGACTATAAAGTCTATGAATTGTTCTTGTAAGGCTGGAATGGGCGAAAAGTGCAAACATGTGCTTGCAACGCATCTGAACTGATAGCTTCAGGTTAGAATAAAAGTGAAGCAAAGGAAGTGATGGAACAGCAGTACGTTTCAATCTTCTTCGAGAAGTCGGAACATCTAATACACAAAATAGTTTTATATCAATAAAAGTTCATAAAAATTATCAATACGTTTCCATATGCACTCCCCTCAGGGGACATAAATCTAGTAAGTACGTGTTTGGCGAACACGGGGCCCCGAGCTGAGTCTGGCATTACTTCCACTTACTTGTGCTAGGCTCCTTCCTTTCTCTTTCCTGACCTCCCTTGGTCACCTCTTGTTCATTTCGATCCCGATGCCATTGGGGCTAGGGTATCTTTCATTTTCCTCATTCCTCTTCTTCTTTTTTTAAAAATGTTTTAAGTAAAGTCTTGAGATATGTTGGGATTTAAGTTTTGATTTGTAATTCAGGAGGATTTTTAGTGGGTATGGCTGAGTCATTCGGTGAGTCCCACACGCGGGGAGAGTCATGTTGGCATTCCCTAGTGCGTAACTGCATTTTCCCTACCTGTACAAGTTTTAAGGGCTCTAATGACCTCGATGTTGACGAGCCCTAAAGCCCCACAAAAAAAATCCATATGCACTGTTTAAGTTACAAAACTGTCTACATACTTCCCATTATTGCGTGTCAATATAATTATTGATGACAAAGTTTGCTTTAATATGCAAAAACAAGTAAGGTGTTCGACTTATGAATTAAAAATTGTCCATTTTAAGTTTCATTATAATATCATATAATAACAGGCATCGATGAGTCGCCATGAAACATAACCTTTACGTATACTTACTTGGTAGCACAAAATCATCTTGAAAACGTAGTGAACAAACGACATCACTAGAATTGTGGAATCTTTTCCCATGCTTTTGCAAACTGTCACCTTTTTCGTCTTTTCGAGAAAAATTTTTAATTTTACTCGGCTGGAGGAAAATTAAAGAAACTTAATTCCGGATATTTAGACATCTTACTGCTACAATTTTGCATTTCACATCGCAAACGACTTTTAGATTTCTTCATTTCAGATTTTTTTCATAAAAAAAAAAATTAATATTTATCTTTATAAATAAGTTTATTTAAAGTCAATTCGGAACTGTTGAACGGTGTATAGTGAAAAAAAAGTTACTTCTAGCTCCACCAAACATGCCAGATCTCAAGAGCATATCATTTAAAGATCATTAAATAAACTGTAAAAACCAGCTCTCTATCTCAATTAGGAGAGCTTCCAGAGCAATTCAAAAGTTCTTTTGTAGAGCCTTTTTGCGGCGTATTGTATTTACATTGTAGTATCTTCCTAACGGTTTGAAATTTTTCAACAACAACAATTATAATAATAATAATAATAAATTTATTGTCAAAAAACAGTACAAACTGCGTATGACCACGTGGAGGACAATAAACTAATTTACTCTCCGGAAGCAAGCAAGGGACCATCCCATCAATTCCGATCAAGGGCAATTCCTAAGGCAGAGGCGGATTCAAAAAATTTCAGCATAAGTTCCTAGATAAGATAAAAAGTTAGTTGCGAGTTTTAATACTAATAGAATGTCAATATGTTTGTAATTTTACGCAAAAAATTACATGAACAAGTTATTATCGAACTATAGATTATTCTGAGTATAGTGTTTAAAAATCATAAGAGTTGAAAAAAAACACTAAATTCACGATTTATTGTTACAATAAACACGACCCTAGACAAGGCCTAGCGAACCTCTATAAGAAATTCGCCTCTACCCGAAGGAAAAACGGAGAAAAACCCGGGCCAATACTAGGTACTCTTCTTCATCTATATGATGGTTACCTCTCTACAAAATTTGATTAAAATCTGAGATGATCATGTAAAAAATTCTATTAAAACTGTGTTGATTTCACGTGGATATTGACTATGACGTGGATATATAGTCCTCCATTTTGATCCAAGCGAAGGTCAGTAACCCACATAACGATAAGGAAACAATCACAAAAGAATTGAGTAATGCGGGAGAGGATTTAACATTGAAGTGGTTCTGCGTCCACTCACCGTGAAACATCGAAATAATTATCAATACGTTCTCATTCCTTCCGGGTTGTGGCCGAAAGACACGGAATGCCTCTGTGAAATCTAAGACTTCATTTCATCAATACGACCACTTTCCACATCACGGATTTCTCACACATCATCGATGGAGGTGTGGGATCTAACATTCGTCCCTCTTGCTGCATCGTGCACGATTTCTTACGGTGGGACCAAATCACGGATATTTTTGGTTTTTCTCTTGGGAGTTACTTGCGCATGAGCGCGTTAGTCTCGAGATCCCGAGTTCGAATCTTGGTCCTGTCTCCCATTTTCATTCAACGTAACATAATTAACAAACTATATTACTTCTGTAAGTAATAACAAATAACTTGACTTCATTGAAACGATTATCAGTACTTACGGAGTTATTAAGAAAAACTAGGGCAATAAATGAAATAAGTTGATCAATAAATAATTTCTCATTTTCCTTTTAAAGTTACTTTTCAGTCTATGAAAGCCTAAGTGCGCCAGCATTATAGGGCTACAGTATTAATAAAACTATTGGTGTTTTTAATCTGGAATTTTGAGTGATTGTAATTATTACAATTTTTAAAAATATTTTCGGAATATTTCAAAATTTAAGGAGCAGAATACAATTGTTAATTAACCGTTGCTTTATAATCCATTGAAAATAAAATTTCTCGATATTCTGTACGTATTATAACAAGGAACTATCTATTTTTACTCTATCTTAGGAGTGTGTTGAAATGTTATATCGACCTCTGCTATAGGGCCCTTGATCGGAATCGATGGGATGGTCCCTTGCTTGCATCCGGAGAGTAAAGTAGTTTATTGCCCTCCACGTGGTCATGCGTAGTTTGTACTGCTTTTTGACAGTAAATTATTTCTTTATGTGAACGCACTGTACACTCCAACTCATGTAACTTGGCCGAAAGTTATGCAATATGGCTGCCCTACACAAATTCCCATCTTCTATGAATTCACGTTATATACAAATAAATATTTATAGAAGTCACAAAAGGCAATATTTGCTGTAACGAAACACAATTCGATAACACAAGAAACTAAGGCAATATTCGTACCACACGCTGCATGCAGAACAAACAACAGAATAGCGCCACGAGCACATATTGGCGATAGATTTATGTTTTCAGAAAACGGAATGTCCTGCCAACATAACGCGTGGTAGAAACGTTATTACTCGTATGGGCGATGGCCGAGAAAAAGTATTGGCTACATTGTGCACCAGCACTATACTGACATCAAGCCAATTAGGCTGCCGATTAAATAAAGAAATTAATAATTTATTCTCAAGAGAGCTGTTACAAACTGCCTAAGACCACGTTGAGGACAACAAAGTAATTTTCGGCGACTAATAGATAATAAACTAATAAACACGGTGCATTTCCGTTCAAAATTTTTCTTGTTAAGTTTCTCGAAGCAAAGAAATATGACTTCGAGAACACAATGATATGACGTCAGCAATATGCCGTGCGTTCCCACCGATGTTCCCTACCAACCTCCAAGCATGTACCACTGCGCAGGCTTGTCCTTCGTCGAAGGTAGCGGGTTGATAGTAACCAGGCATCGAAACGGAAGGAACAAGTGTCTGTCTCTCATGGGAAATAGCAACAGAGTGCAGCTGTGTCGACTTTCCCGTGTGATCACTCGTTTATACGCAGCTTTGCAGTTCCCCAGACACCTGCGACGGCGTAACTGCAGAATGTTTCGTCATTAATACAAATCCCAAAATTAAATTTGCAATAACAGTGTAACCTCGTCTATCCTCGATTTGCCGTGTTTTCTATACGAAGACTGAGATAATAATAAATTTATTGTCAAAAAAGCAAATACAAACTGCATATGACCACATAAGGGGTAATACTCTAATTTACTCTCCGGAAGCAAGCAAGGAACCATCTCATCAATTCCGATGAATGGTCCAAGGGATATAAGGAGCAGTGAAAATTCGAGATTAATAATAACGAAAGTTTTGTGACGTCCGCGATCCCAACGCTTTTCGACCAGTTAATAGCACAGTGAGTTTATCCGAGATAATTACTCAATGAAAACTTCAATCACGACCGACGCCACTTGCGATAATGGTAGCGACTAGTAATTTACTGCTACACAAGTAATTGCTTTCCGAATGCTACATCCACTGCGTTTGCCAACAGAAACTCAGAAAGATAAAGACTGAATATTATATACAAATATTTACATAATATTTACAGAAATATACAACGTGGAAAGTATGTTTGAAATACCTCCATTCAAACTCCAAGAGCTGACGGCTGTCAAACATTACACATTGACTCAGCCCGTTTGAACCCGCATAGAGAGAAGAGTCGATATTTCGGTTCGGCGTCCGACACAGCCTCCCCGTCTAGAATATCTCGCCTGAGCGTCTGCTCCCGAGGCCACTGAAGCACCTCTATTTAACACAAGCGATGCACACGACACCATATAGTTCCCATTGTTGTCCACGTCCCTTCATTCCTGGAAATTGTTCACTTTCCAGCTCTCGTTATTCTGGCTGACTCCATTGTTAATACAATATAATTTCGTCCCAGAGCTGTTTTGACGACGCTATAGTTTTAAAGGACATTTCCGTCTATGGAAAATCCGCTACAACCCGGTGGAAAACCGGAGAAAAACCCAGGCCAGGATGGGGCTACAGAGATAATGTATACAACCGTGCCAAGGTTGCGTACAGTTAGAAATAAACAAAAATAAAAAGAATCAAAACAACATGCATGAGAATTCATTATATGATAAAGTATATATATATATATATATATATATATATATATATATATATATATATATATATATANTAACAAGTCGGGAACTACTGGACCCTATCTCTTGGCCCCGATGAATTCCTTAGGGATGAATAGAGTCGGTCGGAGAATAGACAACGTAAATGTTATATGCATTCTCTTTGGTTTTGTTCTGCAGTTGGCCTGGCGGTGCTGTTCCTGGTGGTGTATGCAGAGCCTTACCATCGAGGTTTCTTCTGTGAAGATGAGACCATACGCCTTCCATGGAAAGAGGACACCATCTCCACCCTCACGCTACTCTTCGTCGGCATTTCCATCCCCGTGATCACGGTGAGTCATTTTACTCTTTGTACGAGCATGATAGATTAAAAGTCGTTGGTTTGTTGCTCATTATTTTATTGCTAGAAAGCTTTATCGACTGCTTAGCAGCCATCGTCAGTAACATTTACACACACACACTTCAAGTACCTAGGCGAGATTCTTGAGCCCACTGGGGGAGAGAAAACAGCACAGAGAATTCGCTTACAAAAAATCATGAGAGCCTACGGAAGAACTCACAACATTTACAACAAAAAATGCCTGTCCACACATGCAGAAGTTACACACAACAACACAGTGATCAAACCTGAAGCCCTGTATGCCAGCGAAACCCTCACACTTCACAGGAAAGGTGATATGATTCTGAAAGAAGAACGGAAAATTATGAGAAGAATTCTCGGCCCAAAAAGAACAGAAGATGGCTACAGGCTACAATCCAGAAAAACAACAGAAAAATTATCCAAATTACCCAATAGATATCTGGAAAAGAAGATTGAGATTTTATGGACACATCCACAGACTTCCAGCAAAACGACTCACCCACAAAATCTGAACATGTATATAGAACGACTGAAAACTTTACCCTGGATTCAACAAGTCAAAAAAGATCTAGAAAGAGCTCAGAAAAATTCCCCAGAAGTTTTAGATAGAAACACGTACAAAGGAAAAAGTGACAGATGGAAAGTGCAGTCGGAGAACGACGTTATGAAGAAACCAGGAACAAAATGGACAGAAGAAAGAAATAATTCATGGAGAAAAGTGAGAGCTGTCTGGAAACTCAGAAAAATGAATCATAAAGCTTTGCGGGATCCCACAGGGCCGCACATAATAATGATAACAATAATATATACACTACTGGAAAATGAAAAAAGAACACCATGAATTCGTGGACCCACCACAAGGAAATTTTATTGACACATTCTCGAGGACCTCCTGCTCTCGTCGCAAGTGTGCTGTCCACTGCACCATCCGCTTCGTCTCCCGAAGCCCGTACACAATATCCGCTTATCCTATTCACCACAGCACACCTGCGACCAGAGCAGAAGGTCCCGGGTTCGAGTCTCGGTCGTGTCGCAATTTTCACCTGACCGTTGACGATTGAAACAGGGGCTCTCCAGTTACCCCAACTGCTGACTCTAGTCGACTACAGTACACTTTGCGAGCATTCCATTCATGAATAAAGTGGACTGTAGTCAACTTCACTGAGGAGGAGAGTTGAGCGCATTCAGAACAATCGATAGTATCACAGAGTCAGAAGAATCACGCTGGGTTGAGGATATGAGTTGAGTCTAGCCAGAAGATTCTAATTAAAAGAATCGCCAAGTAATTCATTGTTTATTAAGCATTTTGTGTCCGTTTACTTCACAAAAAGTATTTTAGTAACCCAGAAGTCGACTTTGCACCACTTTTGCATTCCATTCGCGTTTCCGAGTGAAGTTGACTACAGTCAGCTAAGAGTTGACTACAGTGAACTTTTCTGGTTGTGACTGGAAAACACCAACACTCCTCCGCGAGTAGGTACTCGGACGTTGCAAGTCAAACAACATGTTGGAGATGTTACGTGTATGGGGTCAGTGGCGGATCTAGACCGTAATCAAGGGGGAGGGGGCTAACCGAAGAGCCCTTAGCCCCCCACCCCCAACCCCATAGATCCGCCACTGGTATGGGTATATGACGCGATTCGCTTAATCGATCTTCCCATATTTGATTCGCTTTGCAGGTGATCACTTGTGAGACGGTGGCTGCCAGGCGCATGGGTCCCGCTGGACGAACGCGTCGCGTGAACGTCGCCAGATTCACTATGGCTGCGTGGATCGTCAGGATCTTCTGGACCATCACTCTCTTCACCTTTGGACTCGCTGCGGAAGAGGTCATCGTCGAAGCAGGTTGGCATTCCCTTAGAATAATCAACTTTATTGACAACAAAAGCAGTTGCATACTGTGTATAAACTAATTTACTCTCCGGAAACAAACAAGGGACCATCCCATCAATTCCGATCAAGGGCCAAAGGACAGTGGCGGATTAAATACTTATACAATTTTTTTTTAAATCGACGACGTACTAGTATTAATTTATTATTCCAAAACGAATTGTACATATTATGCGCAGTAAAAATACGTAATTAATAATAACAAAAGTATTAATAACACTCCCACCCAAGGAACATCCGTCTCTACCCAAAAGAAAACTGGAGAAAAACATGGGCCAGGATGGCAGAACACTGTTCAGACATTGAACTACTATACACAGTGCTGGGATCTCCATTCTACGGTCCACGAAGGATTTTAGACCAGACAATCTGATGAGCACTTCAATCGATTGTGGTGACAGGGGTATCGGTATTCGACCAAAAGTGAACAGATATTGTTGATCAAAATCACATGTATGCAAAGTCGAGGAAAAACGCGTTACAAAAGTGTTGACAAATGACGAATCAATCACGTCGCACGGTTTTAATAAGCACGGATCGCCCCTTTCACCTTACCCCCCCCCCGTCTGAATCCACCAATAGTACACTGATAGAATTCCCGGGGAGGGGGCACAAAGGAGTAACTATTCGCCCCCAACATTGTAAATGAAACTTATTAATATTGGTCCTCTTGTGAGCAAATTAAGCAATTAAGGTATTATGAGCTCGTTAACTGAAATCAAGTTGCCAATTATTCACGAAACTTGGAAATATTCACCAAAGAATTTCTTATTAATTAATAATTTATT
>NNCF01129010.1:107057-136355 GCA_002313205.1 Laupala kohalensis
GTTTTTTTTGAAGCTTACGTTTCGTCAGATGTTTATTTGGCGTTCGAGACTTAATTGTTGATATTGAGAAGATACTACCACACATAAACTATTTCGAGTGGTTATTCGAACGGGCCGTGCAAATACTGACGCTGTGTTCGGGGGAGCCGATTACGCAGAAGACGAATACGGCGACTTTTGGGGTCGTCGCTCGACGCCGGTCGCAGGTGCCTGAGAATTGGAGCCATGCTGACTGCTGCGAGGGTGCTACTTTATGACCTGTAGTCGTCTGTCATCTTGAGAGGTATGGTGCGATGGTTGGTGAATATTAAGCCAACATCGTATTGCGCTTGTGCGTCACCGAGTAATTAGCATCAGTGATAAAAAGAGCACGAACTCTGGACCAAATCAGTGCCAAGACTGAACTCATTGGTTAATAGAATGATGCCTGTAAATTCAGTGAACTGTAATGATTAAGAAAAAGTCTAGTTAAATTGTTAATTAAATAGGATTAAAGTCAGTGTAAGACCTTTGTGATTGGTATGAGAAAAGTATATGAAATTGCTAAGTAGTAAATGTTATGATTAAAGCCAGTGTAATCTCGCGTGTCCTTTTGGCGGGAACAACGTCACTTTGGCGTTAGTGTAATGGGAATGTTTGATTTCTATTTGTGTTTTGTCTTTTGGGGGGTGATTTGTTTGTGTGAGGAATGTCTCCAGGTATTAAAATAGCGTTATTAAATATTATTTGCCTTGTGTTTTCCTTAATTGGAACCTTTGCATAGTCCTTTTTCCTTCTGATATAAATCGAACCCTTCTTAGTATTGTGGACCCCTGAGAAGAGCTAGCCGGGGCATTCACTTATAACCATTCAAAATTATTTTCTGAGTATTAATTATTAACATTTAAACCCCGTTCTGCCACAATACAGACTTGATTAAATTACGAAATAATTTACGCGCACTATTGGCGTTCTTCGACGAATGCGTAGCCATAGATCGACAAGGAAGGCGGCTCCTTTGACTTGGACTCGGGGCTGGAAGGTCCTTGTCGTTCGAATCGACCAGTCTTCCAATACCTTCCAGCATCGAAAATTTCACTATCCTTGCCAATGGTGAAGCTTCCACACCACTCTTCAATGATCAACTTTGAAAGGTTCTTGGCAATGATCCATGTGTATGGCCTAGACTTTACCGTTACTCATGGCATGCGGTGGCTAACTGAACGACTGTCTACAGGAGGCTCCAGACATTCGTCATTCGGCGAATCCCCAATAGTGAGCATCGTTCGCCAAATGCTCGCCTCTGCTCGGTTTCCTTCGATATGCCCGAAAGACCGACACGCTGCGGGTGAGGGCAAGCAACCCATAAACACACTTCGCTATTCGGCGAGTGGTCACTCGGGATTCGCCAAATGACGAATGTCTGGAGCATCATATTCGCGCGACACCTAGCGGTAGAGCCGCGGTGCGAATTGTCACTTCTGAAGAATGGAGGCTGGAGGATGGATTGAGCCGAAACATCAAACGACAACCAAATGCCGAACCGAATAACCCCGGTAATTACAGAATTGTAGCGGGACGGGAAAAAAAGCANTGTGGCCGATCACCGAGTGCCGCCATTTACCCGTCAAATTTACACGTTATTCAAATACACACATTATAGCCTTAGATTATTATATTATCGGAGGTGCTGAATCCGAATTTCAACTTTGTCACCTCGTAAACCCAGTGCGTTTTGAGGAAAATTCAAAACTCTTGGAAAAAGCGCACTTTTTAAAGTTTTTTGTTTATAACTCAAAAAGTAAGCGCTTCCTGAGAAAAGTATACCAATGTAAAATTAATGTACATTAAACGATTTCCTTCAAATCATGTCTTTCGTAGATGAACACGAACATTTTACGCGTAATTCAACACGTCAGAGAAATGTATTTAGAAATTCTTTTGAACTTAATTGCATTCACTCCGGCTTGACCTGGACACGCGTCGGCCACACTGTCTCATCTGATAACCCAGAACAAAGAGTTGCCAACTCATTTACTTCTATGCCTACAATATATAATTACGGAGGATAAACTGATCTCAACAATAAAACTCTGTGCGAATCAGGGCAGGGTCGGCTCGTTTTATTGTAACTGTACTCTATCCTTGCATGTACCAGTATATATAGTTTTCACTACAGTTTATGGTTTATAATTATTAAAAGTGATTAGCATACGGTGTGTGTATTCTATACAAGTCTACAGTATCCGTGTATATTCGTATGTAATTCTGTAAACGTACAATTTCAGTTTCATCGATAAAAGTAACGTTTTTTCGTCTCTTTCCATCAATTCCTCTTCCAATTATCCGAATTTCCGCGCGTCCGAATTGGCCCGATCTCTAATTAGATTTGTATTGTATAAACACGTCTAATGAATTCATTAAAATTTCATACAATAAGGATGAAATAATCATAATTTAAAACAAATTTATTGTCAAAAAGCAAATTGCGTATGACCACATGGAGGACAATAAACAATTTTCTCTCCGGAAGCAAGCAAGGGACCATTACATCAATTCCGATCAAGGACCCTCAGGGAGACACAGATTTAACATTCAGCACATTCCTAACAATAAAAATAGTTGGATACGCGTTATAATATTAACAGAATAACAAAAAATTTCCATTTAATAAAACACAAAAAAGTTATATCAGAAGTACGTATTATTATCAAAATACGAATTATTCGGAAAGTTTTGTTTATAAATTGTAACTATTAAATAACACTAAATCACAGACTTATTATTTCAATAGATGCCGCCCCAGGGAAAGAACCTTGGGAGACTGCATAAAAAATTCCGCCTCTACCCAAAGGAAAACCCGAGAAAAATTCAGGTCAGGACATACAGAAATTCAATTTAAATTTTCAGGATTTAATTTCGAGATTCGGGAATCGTTTTTTAAGATTCGTAATTGGATTTGAGATTCGATAAATTTTAGATTGGACACATCGCCTATGCCTTCCATTTTTCACGTAAATTGTTTTAGATCTGATAATGCTACGATATTAAATGAGTTCGCGAACATTCTTCGTGGATTCAGAGAAAACTTCTTATATTTTCTTCGTGCGAAATGATTGATAGAATTATTGTTTAGATTCTCTTCGAAGAATACATAAGAAGCGAATTGCATCATGCTATGTCATCCCTAATACAGAAAGTTGCCTCATTAACACAACTCAACCTACGGATGGATCCAAGGCTAAGAGTCCAGGAAATGGTTTGTCAATAGATTGCGGAGGAGGTGGTTTTACCTCTTTCAGGAGCTCTCGATGCGTATCACACTTTGAGCACGTTCCGGCATTCTTCTCTTTTTCTTGATAATAATAATAATAATAAATTTATTGTCCAAAAGCAGATGCAAACTGCGTATGACCACGTGGAGGACAATAAACTAATTTACTCTCCGGAAGCAAGCAAGGGACGTATTTCCATCAATTCCGATCAAGGGCAATTCCTAAGGCAGAGGCTAAGGATTCAAAAATTTCAGCATAAGTTCCTAGATAAGATAAATAGTTAACTACGTGTTATAACACTAATAGAATGTCAATATGTTTGTAATTTTACGCAAAAAAATTATATGTACGAATTATTATCGAACTATAGATTATTCTGAGTATAGTGTTTAAAAATCATAAGAGTTGAAAAAGACCCACTAAATTCATGATTTATTGTTACCATAAACACGCCCCTAGACAAAGCCTAGAAAACCTGCATAATAAATCCGCCTCTACCCGAAGGAAAACCGGAGAAAAACCCGGGCCAGGATGGGGCTACAGAATTAATGTACACAACCGTGCCAAAGTTGAGTACACATAAAACTAAATTAATATGAGCCATACGGCAACACAACCATGCAAGAAAATAGTTTTTGAAATTGTTGCATATCAGAGGCGTCTAGGATAATTGCATACTTATCAGTAGAAAGGTGCAAAGCGCCAAAATTTGACAAGAAGTTCAGATATTGCTCTAGAAAGGTACAAAATGCCACGGTGAAAGGCGAAGTCCACAGAAGACAATAAAATGGTCCCAAGACCGTCACAAAATGGCGGCAGTGCTAAGTCCCTGGCCAATTTCATGAGAGGGGTGCACCGAACCTTTTTTATTTTCTTGCATTCAATGGATTTGATGTGAAAGGAGTGAAGCAACTTACAATTCTACAAACGAGGGAAAAGAATCATATACGGGTCGTAAAATGTTGATATTGAAGAAAAGGAGGCGTGTGAAAGACATATAGTCTGCAATGTTCCAAGTTGTCCCATCAGTTAAGTGAATTACGGCCAAAAAGGTGAAGGATCTACAGGCTACGATTTCTTAGTTGCCTTAGAAAGAAAATAAAGAGCATTACAGGTAGATGTTTAAAGAATATGGCACATATCACTACAGAAATTATACAGTATCTTTCACAAATTATTTACTTTTTGTTTTCATTTTAATTTAATTTTATAGGTGTCGTGAAATTCTCATTTTGTAGGGCAGAGTTAACATTTGTTCCTTTCTTTAAAGTTCACTGAATACAGAAATAAAAATGAGTAATATAGTTTTACATAACAACTCTTGTATTACGAATTTGGCACTTTAGACCTTTCTGTCAATCTCAACTGAAGTGTCAATCTCAAAGGTAAAGATAATATTATCATTATACATTTTCTCGGAGATATGCATCCGGTATATTCCACGACATTCCTCCTTCTGACCAAATTTCTCAAGTTAACACAAGGAGTGCAATTCTACACGTTTAAAAAAAAATGATCGATTTAGTGAATATTTTTGAAGAATTTAATCCTATTTTTGCAGACACCTTTTCTCGGTTTCTTAATAACTAGAGCAGTTGCTGTGATGACTACCCCAAGAATGAAGCTTGTATATTTCTCCGTATTCTATTGTGAGAGGGGTGCATTTAGATAATTTTTTCTGATTAATTAACATTATTATTTTTGTTATTGATATACGTAAACAGGAGACTCCTTTCAGAGGAGATTTAAGTGTCAACTAGGAGGTTTCGCGATCGATAGCCCCCCAGGGGACGTACATCGAGTAAGTACGTGTTTGGCGAACCGGGACCCCGAGCTGAGTCTGGCATTACTTCCACTTACTTGTGCCATGCTCCTTCCTTTCTCTTTCCTGACCTCCCTTGGTCACCTCTTGTTCTTTTCGATCCCGACGCCATTAGGGTTAGGGTATCTTTCATTTTTTGTCCCCCTCATTTTCCCTCATTTTTTGTCCCCCCCCTCCATTTGATGTATGTCGTGAGAAATGTTTTGGTGTGTTGTAGATCAGGAGGGTTTTTAGTGGGTAGGGTTGAATCATTCGGCGAGTCCCACACGCGGAGAGTCATGTTGGCTCTCCCTAGTGCGTAACTGCATTTTCCCTACCTGTACAAGTACTTTAGGGCTCCAATGACCTTCGATGATGTCGACATGAGCCGTAAGAAAAAGCGATCGAGATGGAAACGATGGAAACGTAATTTGTTAAGAAAAACACGGAAGCATCAGTGGTGTCGTGCCTCAACGCTGAATTCTCCCCCCTCCCCTCCCCGTCACACGCCGGTAAAGTTTTAAAATTGATGCGCTAATTTTTACATTTTAATGCCCAGTGGAGTCGATATTCGGCATTTGAACTTACAATTTTTGTGACCCAAAAGAAAATAAATGTACACGTAAACCTGTATTTTTTCTCTCCTAATACTTTTTCTGAATAGTGAATATTCATCACAAGTTAAATTTCATACGGTATCCTCGACTGGCGAAGTAAATTATAATCAGCGTCTCTATTTAAACATATCGGAATCCTTATAACTCTGACAAATTTTTGTGCTGAGAGTCGGGAGAGAACGACCGTACAATCTTTTGCCAAAGTCAAATGGCGTCGAAATAAATTAAAATAAAATGAATCAAGTGTTCATACCTCCACACACCTTTCACATTAGTGGATCCTAATAAAAATAAACGTACTTACTATCTTTATCGCTGAAAATGATTTAATATTCTCTGTTGAATTATTTGTTTTCAAAATGCTTGTCGAGCGAAATGTTAATAAAAGTGGATAACAATTAATTTCATTGGTTGATAAGTGAGTACTTGCAAAAATATGCATTTTATTTACGATTCGCACAACAAATTTTTTGAAAGCAAAAAAGTCAACGTAAAATATTAAAACATTTTTTAGTGATAAAGGTAGCAAGATCGTTTATTTTTATTAGACTCCACTAATGTGAAAGACGTGTGGAGGTATGAACATTTGACATTACATTACTTAAATAGAAACCTTAACTTATCTTATTCGTTTTAGTACATCGCTTAAACAAAAGTTTGTTTTTAAAAAGGTTTTATATTTTTTTATTTTATGCTCTTTAGTACCAGAATTTGTTTATTTATTTGTCATAATTATTAATCTTGTTTGTTCTTTTGTAATACTCAAAATATCTTTTAAACACAGTTTTGTTTTAGTATATATAAATAGCATAAACGATATAGCATCCGTGATATAAACCTTCCTATAGCAAAACATTTTCTGAGAAACGATCATAATGATAAGAAGTTAAAATGAAAGGTGTAGGTTATGCAATGCATTATACTTACTTGTATGAGAGAGACGCGTTGTATTTGAGGGGAAACTTCTCGGAAATAATTCGCCGCCGCGAGTTATCTCGGAATGCAATTGTTATAAAGAAAAAATAAATTTTAAAAGTTTTTATTGGAAATAGATATCATAATATCGCATTCTCAGAGGGTTTGTATATGTGTGCCAGATTTCAGTTGATGGGAACTGGTTCAAAATTCAGTAGCAAGATTTGGTCCAAATATACGAACTTACAAGTGAAGTTAAATAAAAGCTTGTAATAAGACAATCTCCCTCCTCTGACGCGTGGTGCAGGTCTCTTTTGCTGTATTCAACTTGAATTTTTTTTTCTCAAATTCATTTTCTTCTACGTCGCATAAAATAAACTCTAGTGCAAATAAATAAATTAAGAAAAACATTCAAAAGACCTGTGCCGAAACGGCGTTCCGGCCCCATGACACCATTGGGAGGCATCTCTTTATTTTCTAAGTTGTTCATCAGATAGGAAACATTTCTGATGCATCTCCATGTCTAGGACGGAAGGTGTAAATGGGAGAATTGCTCTCTGGTTGTTTCGAAGTGAAGTATAGAAAACTTGAGCAAATTTTCCTTCCAAAATACTACTTGAATCTGCATTCCTAAACTTGAAATGTGCAGTACTATAATCAACAAAGAAAAACATTGTTAACATCATAAAAATTAAGGTTAATTGTAATAGATATAGTAATTGACTACTGACGAGTACTGTAAGCCAGGTTGACCATCGTTTGAGAGTCAATTTGATTTGTCTGAACCAAGAGAGTGAAAAGAAGAGAAGACACCATGTGAGAATAAGCGGAGGAAGAAAGAAAAACAATTATTGGAGAAGTTATTACGGGAATGAAAAATCACATATCTGTTAGTATAAATATGTGCTTAAAAAACACATCTTCCGGTTGCACATGAGTTATTGCTGACTTAAAAAGTGTAATGTTGCAAAACAAAGGAAATAAATCCGCTAGTACGAAAAAATTGAAAAATCTGACGCCATCCTTTTCATGATAACAAAATTTAATTTTTAATTTAAGGATGTATCTATACCAAATTCGAAACGTACAAACTCATTTTGTTAACAGATTTTCTAAGCGACAGGAAGTAGTAAGATGAAACGAATCAAGTACAACAAACCAGATTTTATAATAATTTTTATAAAATATTTTTAAATTTATATAAAAAAAATTAATTTTATAAACTATTTTAATTATAATTTTTATAAACTATTTCTAATTATAATTTTTATAAATTATTTTAAATTATTATTTTAATAAACAATTTTTTATTAAGTATTCTCATTTATGATTTTTTTGTAGAACTTCGCCCTAAGCCCAGGCATGTTTGGTAAAAATTCAATCAAAAATTTTATTTGAATTTCATAATTTAATATTTGTACGACGTAAGTCAGTGGAACCCGTCAGTCAGATTTGAATACACAAATATGAGAAAAAATACCTAAGCGAGAAAATGATAGATATTTTTTCATCTGTAACGAGTTGAATAAATTTATCACCTCGCCATAATACGACTCCTCAGTCGTGTTACTTTCACAGGAACGTCATGTCGAAAGAATCTTTCCAGCATCAGTTCGCGCGTGTATCTTGTAGCGGAGAAGTGATCAATCAACGACAGACGCTCAACATAGTGGGCGCTGGAGCTCCTCGTAAATACATGACATTCGCCCCACACCGTTCGTGGAGAGAATTACATTACAATAAATAGCAACTTCCATCGATATGGAAGATCTTTGATTCTCTCGTAACATACATCATTACATTGTGTAATTTCTGTCGTACCACATGTAGGGGGAAGCGTTTCTACCGAACTAGGCTTTTTGTTTGTAGGGGATCCATACTAATTTAAATCCATCAATCGGATTTGTTTCTTTTTATAAACAAAATGTCGATTTTTTCCAAAAAATTATATAAATAAGAAGAATGGGATAAAAATTCGTTTTTCCCTTCATTGTTAAATAACTTATTACGTTGAATTTTTTACATGTTGGAAATGTTAATTAGTTATATAAAAAGTTTTCATTGATAGATCGTACTAATTGTTGAAGTATTATTTTAAAAAATATTATGAATATTTTAACCTTTTAGTGGGTAGTGAAGTGAATTGATACGAGAGAAGTTATTTAGAAATGGTGGGAAGGGAAATGTGAAGTGAAGTGCACGAAAGGGGAAAATCGAGTGTTTGGGTCATCAGTGAAATAAAATGTGCAATAGGATTTTTAATCAATTATTTCGATGTTTCAGGGTAAAATGTTTTTATGTTTAATACTTTAATATTAGTTGAATCATATAGTTTAATAATTTATTTACCAATTTTTTATTTCAGTTCTCTGTGATATGTATTTTTGTATTGTATTTTCTTATATACTGCCACCAGGTAAGATCTGCCCAATTGCAGTAAATAAATATATTATATTAAAGACTCGGGAGTTGTAATGATTGTCTGTAATTAAGACATATAGTACAGTGAAGGAGTTGTTTACTGAGAAGATAAAAAGACAACCGAAATTTCTTCATTGCGAATGATATATTACAATTATTTACAACTGTAAATAAAACAATTTCTCTTTCCCCTCTTTCAAATCATACCGAGACATGCAGTACCATCTATGAAACAACCAGCAAACTACCAGGAGAAGTGGCAAAGCGTGAAGACGAAGAAGAAGCGAATCGACTGAATTTTCAGCGCATTTAGAATCCGATCGTGCGACTCTTCTCAGTTCCTAAGCATCCAAACTCATTCTAAGAGCCATGAACGACAATACAAAAAAGCTCATTCGTCATTCGTATTTCGATATGAACGTTTTTAAGGGCAAATAACGGGATACAGAGTCTTTCTACCTTGCCCGACCATCGCCGTATTCTCCCACGTTACATGGGATAGCAGGTATGACAGGTATGACAGCTTTTGGCAATATACGGAGAATCAGCGTCATTTGCAGTAATAATGTGCTATTGGGAATTGTCTTGAACCTCTGCAGACCATGTTATAATACGAATAAAAAAAAACTAAGTATACTCGTCAGTTAATGATTAAAATATTTTAGGTGACAACCTGTATTCTTAGGTTTTTTAATAGGTTGTTTAAAAATTTATTCGTAGTTGCAATAATCTTGAGCCCAAAGACTCCCCCTTCCCGTAGACACACAGACGCTGTGGCAGATCTATGGGGTGGGGGGAAGCTGTGGGGCTTTAGCGCACCCCCCCCCCCCCCCAATTACGGAACATTACCTGCTTTAGAGAGGATGCGACGGTCTTGACGCCTTTAGAAATTTATCTGTTCAGCATGCTTCATATATTGACGGCAAGTGGATTTCTATTATTCTGCGAGATGCCGTTTTTCTTCTTTCCATACGTCGTAAGCTATTTGTTATCTCATTAGTATATGTTTTATTTATTAAGTACTCGGATTAAGAAGACATGAAGACCGTTGTTTTGAAGAATATACCCTAAAGTATCTCTTGATTGGGATTTTATTTCATAGCTTTCATATATTTTTGTTGTTTGTTCCTTATGTTTCCGTTAAAAATAAATTTTCAAGAATTATTTGATATGTATCTTTATAAAATGCTGATTTGGTCACGAAATTTTTATCCTTCAAAATGTATTTGCCACTTTAAACAATTAATAAATCTGGTCACAATTTAATATTGTTAATTATCTATTTGATGAGTTGATGTATTTTACTTAAAGATAATATCCGGGTTCTACTCCTCGGGCGGGAATGTCATTAATACTTTGGTTTCATTAATCTCGAATTTTTACTGCACAAATATCTACAATTTACTTTTGAATAATTAATGGATAACAGTACGTATCTTTCGTAAATATTAAACCCATCACTGCCCATGGACCCTTGATCGGAATTGATGGGATGGTCCCTTGCTTGTTTCCGGAGAGTAACTTAGTTTATTGTGGGATGGTCATACGCAGTTTGCAACTGCTTGTTTGAGAATTAAGTTTGTTATTTTTATTATTATTATGATTATAAAATTTGTGTTGTCAAACCACGACTTTCAAACAGAAATGGCCCCCACCCCTTGATTGCGGTCTACATCCGTCTCTGCACAGACGCTACTTTAAAACGGTGTACGTGTTAATAATTGCACTGTTATTTTTATCATAATAATATAAGCAGGCTATTTCAATGATTATTTCGTACTACTGAAGTATTCTGGCACTCCTTCTTCCTGCTGCTGCAAGGGAAAATTTTACAACTAGAATTTTTAATCTCTCACTTTTCTTTAACGGGTCAATAGAAGCTCGAAAATTATTTGTTATTGATTAAGAAATGATCAATTCAGCTGTTTACGTATGTTACAAGGTTTTTTCTTCCGTCATGACGTCTTAGTATGGATTCAAGGTGCAACACAGCGTAAAATAAAGTTTCATTGTATGAATATAATCAGCCCTGTTTCATTTCAAGGAACCTACTACATATGTTTCTCATCACGTAGCCTCTATCCATTCCACTTTTCTTGCAAATAAAAACATTTTCCTCGCCGCACTGTGCAAATGCTCACTCGTACTCCACGAGCTGTACTGTCTGTTAATCTTCCGCTCTAATATTATGCTAATCATGAACAAGTTGCTCTGTCGTGAACAATGAACTAGATGTTGGCGAGCCCTAAAGCCCCAAGTAAAAGAAGAGACCTTCCGGTGGTGTTGGCGTCCTTTGCTCATCAACAAGTGGTCCCGGGTTCAATTCTCGGTGGGGTCAGAAAACAATTTGTAACTTTTCATATTAATACCCCATCCTGGCCCGAGTTTTTCTCCGGTTTTCCTTCGGGTAGAGGCGGTTTTTTTTATAAAGACTCGCCAGTCTCTTGCCTAGAGACGGCATCAATTGATATAATTATTAGCGAATTTAGTGTTATTTAATAGTTACGAATTATCAACAAAATTTTCCGAATGATTTATACCCTGATAATAATATGTACCTGTAAAATGACTTTTCTATGTTTTATCAAATACAATACTTGTTGGTATTTGTTAATACTATGACGCGTGTCGAACTATTTTAGGAGTATGCTGAAATGTTAAATTTGCCTTTGCCTTAGGGTCCTTGATCGGAATTGATCAGATGGTCCCTTGATCCCATCAATTCCGATCAAGGGCCCTAAGGCAGAGGCGGATTAAAAAGAATTCAGCAAAAGTTCCTAGATAAGATAAAAAGTTAGCTGCGAGTTATAATACATATATAATGTCAATATGTTTGTAATTTAACACAAATATGTTTGTAAATTTACATGTTCAAGTTATTATCGAACTATATATTATTCTGAGTNGAGTTGAAAAAACACTAAATTCACGATTTATTGTTACAATAAACACGCCCCTAGACAAAGCCTAGAGAACCTGTATAAGAAATCCGCCTTTACCCGAAGGAAAAACGGAGAAAACCCGGGCCAGGATACTGTCTCAGAAACCTGGAGAAGAGATGGCGACTTTAATCAAAAGGCAAAAAATAAAAAATAAAAAAAATCATTCGATTGATTGCCAGATATAATTGATTTATCTATTAATTACAAACTTATTACAACGAATATTAGAATTAGCTATATTATTTTAATTTGGTATTGAATTTACTGGTCAACATCATTTTTGAATTCATTTAAATTAAGTAATTTGGTTTTAATAGATTAAATTTCCGGTCTCACTCGATGAAATGAAATAAGTAAAAGTGTTGCTGCTACTACAAACGAGAAAAATCGAAAAATAAAAATTTGACCAAAAAGATGTGAAAATTTAATCATAGAAAAAGTAAAAAACAGTTGATATCCACATGCCCTGCGTTTGAAATAAAAAACATGCTAAATGCTAGCAATAACCTAAGTAAGACTATAATGGCTTAATATTTGATCAATGGCAAATCAGGAGCACCAACCCCAATTATGGAAACAATACCGATTCGTTCAACTTTACCTAAAATAATCTCTCTTATTTTTATTGCGATTCTTTTCACACAGATTTTGAACGAATATTTCATATTCTCTGCTTCAATGAGCGGAAATAGATTGAATTCAATCAACAGTTTACTACCGTGATGTTCAATCATTATTTATTCCACGTTCCATTGACTGACATTTGTCTCAAATGATTCTCTTTTCATTTTAATGGAAGTCCTCGTTGAAGTTTTTGTGTGGACTCCTGATTCAATTATTTTTTCATGTTTTATAGTCACGAATCTTATTAAACTTTTTCACAACCTGTGTCTGGTAACGTTTGAATCGCTTCGAGTCACCGGGACTTCCTTGTAATTTCCCAAGTTCGTAGGGACAATGCAAAGTGGACGATCATTTTTACCGATAAGTGACATTATTCTGCCATCTATGAATATATAGGAAGATCAAATCTAATATTCCTAAGTGCTACAAGTTGTTTGCCGGGTCTGTCACAATTGCCACATTCCAAATGAGTATCAAATTCAAATTTCTCCCCAGTAAATTTAAAATTCCGTCTCTGTTTTACATTCGAAATTCCAACATATATGAAGTTTCACGCCCAATCAATATTAATGAGATACATATTTTTTTACAATTACAAATAAAGAGCAATAAATTATTTAATATTAAGGCAATATTTTTTAAATATTGAAGAGAACCACCTCTTTCTTTTTATTCTCATCTGCTCCATACAGAGGTTCATCTCTCTTAATTCTGTCCTTTAGTTTCTCTGTGATTCCTTTTTCTAGTCGTCGTGACGCGTCTTTTTGGCACTCTTGCGCGGTCACGACGCACCCACTTTGATTTGTGATCGTGGTTATATTTACTTTGAATATTTGCGCATTAATAATTAATCACAAATAGTTTCCAAAATATCTGAAACACGTACTTCCCTTGTCGCAAATATTTTGCCGGCGTTATTCTTTCCTGGTATCTAGTAAATCTTATTTCATCTTTTCATTTTTGTCATCTCTCCTTCTACATACCCACAAGACACATTCTATTACTTTTCCTCATTTTACACAAATATGCTACTTCTTAACTTCTGAATTATATGCAGATATTCGTTGAAGTCCGCACGTCCTGATGCGTATTCTCTTCCCAAAAGATAGAAAAACTGCCACTCATGTATTCAGTCCATCCTATTCTGCTTTTCAGGATCAGAGCGAAACCAGGTTTACAACAAATTTAAAAGAAATTGCAAATAAAATGAAAATAATTAATCTACGTGATTACAGATATTCTTCTGTAAGGAAGACGAATGAATCACACTCATAAGACATTTCTCTTCAAAGTACAAAATTTGACTCCTTTTTAAGGTATTTAAAGTAATGTACAAAATGTCTCGTCCATTTTATTCGAGAAAAATGAGTCGCCACATAGTACTGTAGTCTCATGTAATGGTTAATTGTGTAATTTTTTATTCTGGAATATAGGAGTTACGAGAATTGTTGTCGTAGATCAGCTTCATATGAGGCTCAGCTCTCAACAAGTATGGGAGTATCATCAAGAACAGATTGGGCCGACTATAGGAGTGAGCATTTTCCTATCTTTGGCGAAGATCAAGAAGTGCAGTGGACTCGCGATAATCCGACAGGTAACTCCAAAATGTGGTTTAGGAAGTCTGTCGTATTACCGAACCTGTCGGACTATCAAATGTCGGATTAACGCGAGTCGAAAAGGACCCTTGCGTATCCACAGATCGCTCCTTTGCGCCATTTAAACGCGCATGGGTCGCGCCGGCACAGACGATTTTCTTCCTCTTCCTGTACCTTCAATCTGCGCCTGGTATGCGCAGGTCGCCAGCGGCGCCGCAGCGGGTCGCGGGGAGACGGACGGGACACCTGCTGCCCACTCCGCAAGTCCGTTACCCAGCGGGGTGAGCCTTGCCGTACCGTGCCGAGTCGAGACGCACCGCGCCGTCCCGTTGAGAGCGGAGGGAGCGCGCCGCGTGGCAGGTGAGTGAGTTAGCGCGCGAAGAACCGTGTGAGTGGAGGGGTGAGGGGAGGGGATGGTGGATGGTGCCTCGGCCGACGTCGCTGCAGTCTCGAGCATGGCCGCGACCGGAGCGGACTGCGTTTCCGCTGCGCGTTAACCCCCTTACACGCCCCGCTCCCCTCGACCGTCGATCGCATCTGCGTCGCGCGAATAGTTTCCTCGTAGTTTGTTGTTGATTGCATCCGTGTAGTGCCGCGAGTGTTCGGTTGACAGTGGCGTCTCCGAGGCCGGGCGTCGCCACGGACAGTCCTTTCGCGATGTACCGCCTCAACTTCTACGAGAGCACCTGCCTCCGCTGCGGCCACACCGTGTACCAGGTGGACCGCGTCGGCCCTCTCAAGGACTTCACCTTCTTCCACAGCGGTTGCTTCAAGTGCGCCGTGTGCGGCACCAAACTCACCTTGAAGACGTACTACAACAACCAACATCGACAGGAGGATAAAGAAGTGTATTGCAGCAGCCACGTGCCCAAGATCGGCCCCGGCCACTTGGATGGGTCGGCGGTGGGCATCCGCTGCGCGCTGAACGTACCTCGCTCGGGGAATCTGTACAACGAGCAGATCCGCGGCAGCGGACTTCGCGGGACGTTCGACGCAGACGCGTTGGGCATCCGGCCGCACCTGAATGGGCACGGCGGCGCGGGAGGGCCTCCGCCGGCCGGCGCGGGCTCGAGCCCCGGCGCGGGAGCGGGCACCGACCCCGGCGGCGGCGGCGGGGGCTACCAGTACGGTCGCTTCGACGCCAGCGCCTTACACATCGCGCACGCGCTACGGGCCACCGAGCTCCAACGCGCGTACAGCAAAGCCAGGGAGAAGCCATTGGATTGCTACTTGGTGAGTCATTCGGAGATATGAATGAACGATAGTGAAACGAACCCACTGTTCGGGACACAACTGTCACTTTGCAGCTCAAACCAAAGGATTTCACCCCTCACTCCCGTTATTGATTGCGAAGTCATCGTTGCATTAAAAATTAGAAGAATATACTAAAGAAACGTAATGATCAATCATTATTAGTAAGTCAACCAACGCATTTTTAGTTAATAAATGTATCGTCGCGTAAGAAACAACACAGCATATGTGGCAAAAAGCAACAGTGAACATCGACGGTCTTATTCCTATAAATAAATTAACAAATATACTTTGTCAAAAAAGTCGTTTCAAACTGCGCATGACCACATGGGGGACAATAAACTAAAGTACATTTAGTAGAACTTAGGTACACCACATCGGCTTATTCTGTTGGATCTTCGACGCACCACATCGTGAGAATATTCTAACTGCATATGTTTCCATGGAGATACAAACAACACAATTTCCGAAAAAATAGCTTGGCGGATGTTGTTTCTTTAGCGACGATATTTGACTGCGTGTTTCAAAACGGTTTCAAAGAATCTGAGTCGTATATTCACGATAAAGAAATGTTCTTCAAGTTCTTGTATTATGACGAGTGATGAGTGTTATCCAAATATACCTCGCAATCTTATGTCATTGAGTGGTAGGTTATATGTGCTTCAAAAATATGTTCGATAATCTGCTAAGAATACGTAGCCCAGATTGTCTCCATTATTTAAAAAAATTCACTTTCTAAACTCTAATGAAACTCCTCGTTTATTGAGAGTTTACTGCATCGACATTCACCGTTTCCCATGAAAGGAAAATTTCCAAACGTATTTCGCAAATTACTCCAATTTACATTCCTAGTTTTCCCTCGCATGCCGCTCATGCATTCGGCGAGAGAAACTACTGGCCTACTAGAGCGTTGCCAACTATGCCAACAGCGACGCGTGGGCGATCCAAGGAAGTATTTTGGCACTGGCGGGCACATGTTCCAGAAAAGGAATCCTCTTTTTCTTCTTCTTCTTCTTCTTTGGCAAAGCCGCGCGCTGCGGGGAACAGAGAAACGAATGGACTTTCTACTGAACTGGAACGCTTGCGAAGAAACGCGCGAACCGAGTTGAGATATTATATCCGCGTTGAGTCAAGTCAAGTTGCCAACTATTCACAAAAATATTCGTGAAAGTAGTTCTTATTAATTAATAATTCATTCTCCTGATTTTTACTATTGGATGTGGACAATTGTTTCGTGATTTTTAAAACTTGAAAACAAATTTATATTGTTGTTCGACAAGACTCTCATTGACTTTCAAACACGCGACGGTGATACAGTTTCAGTCAGAAAAGTATTTTCCACAGTTGTTGGGGAATCATTCTCGTAAATTCTCCATGACGTAGGAAAATCTTTACGTCGTCGCGTTCCTATTTCCATGCGCTATGTCTTAGTAGGGTTTTCTTCGCTGTGTTCAACGGGTCGTTTCGCCAGAACACGAATAAAACATGAGCCCGCGCTCGTTTCTCCACATGTGCTCATATTAATTTTAAGTCAAAATAATTCGATATGTTGAGCCGCAAGCGAATGAAAATTCATTGCCAGTGGATAGGGAACGGTTCAAACTATGATTTGAGACATTTTTGAAGGGCACCTAAGTCCAGTCGCTCTGACGGTTATAACAACTTCAGGAGGTGGGGCGGAAGGGATGGGGTGGGGGGCGAGGGATGTGAAGCATGACATTAACTTCGATACCCCCTCCTCCACAACGCTCCCTCCTACACGAAGTAGAACCGAGCTGTCGGCGTTTCTCAAGTTTCTTCGAGATCATTCAGAGCTGTCAAAGCACCTCGCTAACTGTGAAACAATATTTCTAAGCGAATACATCTCAGCGGAATTTTCTGAAACCAATTATTTTGAACGAACTCTTCCGAAAGGTTCGGAAATATAAATGAACAAACGGAACACGAACCTATGTTGTTTGTTTAACCTAATACCTTTTAGGGTACGTCTCGCAGTGAATTGACAACAAGCACTATAACGTTTAATCAGAAACTATTCTTACTCAATTATTCCTTTATTTCGGAAACAAATAATAATAGATATGTCACGAAAATATTTCACACACTCAGAATAATTAGTAATAACTGATGCGCTGACGTTTACCTTGGGAAGAATAATTTCATACAGCTTTTCCGTTCACTCCTGAAAATAAACAGAATTAGACATTAGTCAACTTCAACAATTGAAATTCACGGAATAGAAATGTTTTGAATGAACATCAATCTGATGCGCCTTCATTTCCGTGTTGGGTCATTGTCGATTTTTTTTCTTGATTTAAAAAGTGAAGGTCCCCTAAAACGAAATGAGAGACAAGCGTTTTGAATTTTCAATTTACTATATACATTATTTCAGCTGTTGCACAAAGCACACGGAGTCACGCCGATAAATAAATAAATAAATAAATTTCTTGTCAAAAAAGCAGTTCAAACTGCGTATGACCACATGCAGGACAATAAACTAATTTACTCTCCGGAAGCAAGCAAGGGACCAACCCATCAATTCCGATCAAGGGCCCTAAGGCAGAGGCGGATTCAAAAATTTCAGCAAAAATTCCTAGATAAGATAAAAAGTTAGCTGCGAGTTATAATACTTATATAATGTCAATATGTTTGTAATTTAACGCAAATATGTTTGTAATTTTACATGTACAAGTTATTATCGAACCGCAGATTTCAAGAGATTCAATTTCATAACATTTTTTATATTCTTGGGCAGGGAATTATATAGAACGATTCCCGAATGATAAGGTCCCTTTTGGAAAAGAGTGGTTGACACTCTAGGGCGATGGATATTATTACTATTGTGAGTATTCTGTCCGTGAACGAGACTGTTTCGTATGAAGCAAGTGTGGCACTTCAGTAATTCGGTCTTAACGAACACGACCGTTTCATAAATATAAATGCAGGGAAGTGTTAAGATATTTAATTCCTTGAATAAAGGTTTACAAGAGTTTCGGGGATGAGATTTACAAATTATCCGAACTATCCTCTTCTGAAATCTGAAAGTTTAAATACTCTGACCGGTATTGCCCCAGAAGGTAATGCCGTAACATAAATGGGAGTAAACGTTTGCAAAATATACGCAACGGGAAATACGTGAACTAACTACTTTAACTAAGATTCCGAATGCGCAACACAATTTGCTTAATTGTGAATTAAGATTGTCAACGTGACAATTCCATTTGAGGTTGTATTGAATATGGAGACCTAATAATTTTGTATTCGTAACAGTTTTTAATTGTGTTCCGTTTAAAGAAAGACAAACCTGGGGTAAAGATTTTGTATTACTATTGTGAAATGACATAGACACTGTTTTGTCAGTGTTTACAATGAGACGATTTGCATGGAACCAAGTCGAAAGGTTAGACAAAACGTTTTGAGCATTGGCGTGTTTACATAGTAAATTAGTGTCATCAGCAAAAAGAACCATTTTGCAATCTGATGTGGATGATGACATGTCGTTCACATACAATAAAAAGAGTATAGGACTGACAATTGAACCTTGGGGTACTCCGCAAGTAAGTGGCTTTGATTCTGAAAGACAACGCTGAAGTATTTTATTTTTAATATAGGATATTTCGACCTGTTGATATCTATCTTTTAAATAAGAAGTTAGCCATTGATGTGGAAGTCTACGAATGCTTAAAGAATGCAATTTGGAAAGGAGAATTTCGTGATCGATGACATCGAATGCTTTGGATAAGTCAAGAAAAACACCCTGAGGATTTTCTCCACGGTCATGAGAAGTGGTAACACCGTTTAAGAAGGAAAATATGGCGCTTGTAGTGGAAAAGGATTTCCTAAAACCGTGTTGATCGTCAGAGAGAGTGTTATTTTTTGATAAAAAACCTAGAAGACGCTTATAGAACATTTTTTCTAGGATTTTTGTGAAAGTGGGTAGTAGAGATATTGGTCGGTAATTTCCAATATTAAATACAAACTCGAAGAAATTAGATAAAAACTCGAACCATTTCTTGGAACTTAATAACGGAAAACCCACCAGCAAATTATTACCTGGTGTTGAATGGAATGTAGTGGAAAGCCACTAGTATTTGTAAATGGGAAATGTAGCGTGCTATTGAAGTTTCTCTACACGGAGCGATAGNGATGGGGGGGGGGTAGGACTATTGTTAGTTGGGTTTACCAACAACATGGTACACGTGGTGGTAGTCAGTAATAGAGTTATGGATAATAGGAGCAGTTGGAGGTGGATAGAAGAAGGAAGGTTCGCTTTTTAGTAGTTACAGCTCTATGAACTGGGACTTTCTTTAACCCGCCGGGAATTGAATGCGGTGTCACTCTGTGTCAAGTAAGTATGTTAGTCACAGAGCTACGAGAGATACAGCGTTTGTAATTTTCTTCTGAGACATGCTCGGACGACCAGATTTTATTTATACCATACTAATCATACATGTTACGCACAAAACCCGAATTCGGCCATTGGACGAAAAGAAAACGTCCAAAACTAGTTTTGGCAGATGCGTTTTTGCCAGAACTAGTTTTGAGCATTTTCATAACAATGAAGATTCGTGGTAATGAAGTTTTGTCACAATGATGAAGCGGATATAAGTTCTGGAGTATTCACTGTGGCTAATGTGTTATTTCCATTCATGAGACATTTATCAAAGTGTTTCATTTCCTCTGTGTGGTGTTTGTAATATTCAGATTTATGGAAAATTTATATTTCTATGATATATGTCCACGATTTTAAAATTAACTTTTTTATGAACTGAGACGGAATATTAATAAAACACAATAATATAAGTCTATAAATTATTTTTTTCCAAAATTTGTATTTGTTTACGTATATAACGTATATGGCGCACTGTAACTCTCGACTGCCTGAAGCAATTTCTACGAAACTTGGTACACAGCGATGACTGACTATCTGGCCACAAACATTCTGTTGGTAACACATTACTTACGACCCTAGGGAGAGGTGGGAAAGGATTTATATTAAAAAATAATCGGAAACTACCGATATAGGTAATGACTATATTTTTGAGGATGCTGAAATGAAGAGAAACACTCCTCATGTCGCTTAAATCTACGATCACCCCCTACGAACGAATGTGCACCCTTCGTCTAGGGGATGAGAGGAAGAAAATATGAAAGTAAACGGAAATCCCCGATGATACGTCTACAATCAACCCTTATATATCCCTACGAAAGTGGTGCTTTTTTAAAGTCATAGAAGTTTCCAATTCTCAATTTTTGACATCGCTGAGCTTAATAATGATATTCGGATATAGTGTAAGTAAAAATTCAGCTACAGTGGTTAGAAAGACGCTTCTAGGACCCCCTGGGGATGGGGTGGGAAGAGGATGAAATTAAAAAATAAATGGAAATGACAGATATTGGTGTTGAATACATTACTTTCGAGGTCAGTGAAATGAATAGTGACATCCTCGATTTCGCACGAGTCCACGATCATCCCCCGTTCACCCCATCAACCCTAGGGAAGGAGATATCATATAAAAATTAGCTGAGAGGAGAGGTGTCATCCATGATATGGTTTAAGTCTTAATTCAGTTCCCATGGAAATGACACTCCATTATCCCCTAAAGGGAGCGGAAACGACATGAAACAAAAAAAATATTTGAAAAGGACCGCCTCGCCTCGAACAAATAGTTTTCAGTGTTGCTGAAGTAAATAATTGATCAGTCAATGCTGTTTAAATAACATGGAGGTACGGGACCCTTGGAGCTGAGGGTGAGATGGGAGGGAAGTAAAATTAATGTGAAGTGACCTGTATCAGAGTCAAATCCATCATCACCGGAGTTGGAGAGATAAATTATTTTAATTAAGAGGATGGAGAACAGCGTGACACGTCAAAACCGTCGAAAATGTCCAATATTAGTTACGATACCGTAGATTTTGGTGAGGAGTGACATTACGAGGACGTTTGAGACCACGAACAACCCCCTTTATCACCGTTCCACCCTTTGGGAAATTATCGAAAATGATATATCAGAGAAGAATCCTCAGTTTTTAACGTCGTTGAGTTGAATGGTGACATCCTGATATCGTGCAAGTCTAAATTTGTTCCCACGAGAAATGGCATCCCTTCCACCCCTAAGTCGGTGAGAGAGGGATGGGAAGAGGTTGGCATGATACAAAAATAAATATGATTGATTTGCGTATATTCTGCAATTTTCAATTGTTCTAGATGAAACATTATACTACCAATGCCGTTATGATGAAGTTACAACCAATCGGTATGTTTGGCCACCCCTCCATGTGGGGGGGGGGNAAAAAAAAATTGTCGGAAACGATCGAATCCTTTTTTAGTTGTCGGAGTTTTGCTGAGAGAATTATGATACTCGGGATGCCGTTGCGTTTCTCACTCGGGACATCAAATAAACTACAATTCAATAAAATAATCTTTCAATAAAATAAACGTACAAGATTTTTTTCTAAAATAACTTTTTATTTTCAAAGTGCTGTGTCGCTTATAAGTGCAAGAGCTTAGAAGATGCTTAAACATAGATATTTATAAAATATGAAATATTAATTTAAAAATCAAAGGGGTCCAGCGTCATAAATACTGATAGAACTTCAAAATTTCTGAAAAATTCCTCACTATTTAAAATTTTACATTGCATTCTCTTCCAAAAAGGTACTAGGAGTATAAAGCGGCTGACGTGGAATTTGGTGTCATCGGAAATATCACTCTACTGGTTTCAGAGGCCCTTAAAACTACGATCTCAAAACTAATAGCGGTCATTTCCGATAATTTGTAACTTCATCCCCTTCTCTCCGCCTACTCAATGGGTGTATATCCCTCGTGGATGACCGCGGGCGTACGTTGCATTGAGAGTGTCAAGCAATTCAGCGGTACCAAAAAGGATATATTCCACACAAATATCGGTCGTTTTTTTATCATTTTAACTTGTGACCGTATTTCCACCATGAGTGCTAAGAGCATAATAGTGAACTTATTGGGGTTGTCCTTATCCATCTATACGGTACCGAAAACTATAGTTCCCAATCAAATATTTTTTTCAATTATTTCTACATGCTAACCCCTTCCCACCCCGTCCCTGGAAGTACCAAGGTTGTCTTATCCCCACGGTTCTTGTCAGATAGTGAGTCATCAGTGTATCAAATTTGGTTAAAATTGCTCCAAGCGTTCTGGTGATATGGGTGCTCACATTCATACCCCCATTTCAACCCGCTTATGGATAAATTTTCGTAAAATCGTACCATAATCATCTATTGTCATGCAAACTACACACACATATATACAAACATACAAACATCGAACGGAGCAAGTTAAATAAAAGCTTGTAATATACTCGGGATGAATAGTTTTATACCAATTCGAACATGAAAACACTCAAAAGCGCGTAATTACCATTTTCTCTTACACGAAAAGAAAACATCTAATCCGTACTAAGTATTAAAAAGGAAAAAAAGAATTGGCATCGAGTATCCTCGGACGAGTTTTGCAGAGAGAGTGAGTTGTCCACATGTCGTGGCTGCTCGTGCGAATGGTTAGTCCGTCCGTCGATCGATCGATCGCGTGACGTCACAGGTTAACTGTGTATCGATTGTTGATCTGCCTCGATGGCGTGAATATTACGTAATGTCAGGTTATTGTAAATTGTTCTGGCGGGGAAGTAAAGCCTCATGGATTCCAGTATATTAATAATTGAGTCTGTAATTAATTAAGCCAGTCATACTATGTCCAACCATTTCATCTATTTTTTTCAACTCAAAAGGCGTAAATTCTGAATGAATCTATGAGGTTTGAAGAAATTGTTCACAGAAGCTCAACAATCGAGAGATGTCACTCAATATGCACAAAGAGCATAGAGTCCACAGATTGTTCACTTGGCTAATGGCATGATATCTAAAAATGCTGAACACTAGTATTGAGCGTTTTGAAAACGCACATAACTAGTTCTGGCAAAAACGCATCTTCCGAAACTAGTTTCGGTCGTTTCTTTCGTCCAATGGCCACATTCGAGTTTTGTGCGTCACACTTACAAAACAAAAATGATTCTTGAATATTGTAGGTGACCCTTTCGTAATCATTTATTTCAAAACTTAAGGATATTGTTTCACATAATGTAGAAAGAGGATCAATGACCTTTAGAACTCGAGAGTTGGTTCGCAAAGGAACGTTCCGAGGAGAATGAAGGAAGGACTAATTACTTTATAGTCATTTGTGATGCAGGAACAAGACAGGTTCCATGCGTTAATTTTAATTACTATAATAGCGAATTATAATTTTTTTTATTTTGGCATTGTTGAGTCAATTTCCATATTTACTTTTATTCACACGCACACAAAACATAAAAAACGAAATAAAATAAATTTTCGCTGAAACTCGAAAACGGAGCGAATGCGGCTTCGCAGAATTAATTGACCAATCAAAATGCTTCTATGCATATTAAAATTTTGAATTTTAAGAAACCAGAAGTGGAGCGTGCTATATAAATGAAGTCGGAGGAAATGAGCTTCTGTCCAGAAATACGCTTCTATTCCCAATGCATTCAAAGTCAAATCTCAAGTTTGGTTTCATTGCATTAATTTGTTCGTGAGATATGGGGGTAACAAAATTCTTAACATACACACGAACACACATAGGACATCATCACCAAGATTTGAAAATAGACTCTCCTGGAATCAATTCGTAAAGATATGAAGAGATCTCATAATTTTTTTTCTCAACTGATTACTATACTTTCCTGTATAATTGGAAAGTGAAAAAGGAATTGTTTATTCAGCATTTCATGTCCCGATTTTACAGATTTTTTTCTCCACACGAAGGAAAAACTAGGAAAAATAGTCATGGGCTGGTTTGAAATTAACACATTTAAAATTGCGTTGAAGTTTTTATTATAAAGGTTCGATTTATTTCATTTTTTATGCACACGATATCTTGAATTTAGGTCTCAATAAATGTATCATTCACCAAGTCGCTAACACTTCGACTTTTGTTACCTCATCTCAGGTCAGGGCATTTCTCTATTCATACAAACAAACAAACAAACAAACATCAAGGTTTCCTTTTAACGAAACAAAATAGACTATGCGATAAAATAAGCTCACATAAAACCTATTGTACAATAACACACAGCTAACTGGCAATCTGATGAATGATAGTATTTATTGTGACGAGATATAATATACCTATTCCAACACGTGGTCAAGAATTTCGAATGATTTCATTTTTTGTATCATTCATGCAATCAACATATTTACAGGTTGATGAGTTAATTTTCTTGAGTTTCTGTCTCAGCCACATTTCGATTCACATGACTCAGATTGAATGTTTGCAAAACAAATATGTCGAATAGCTAATAAACAATGACAAGCAGACAGTATTGAAATCAGACCCGGAATACATCTGGTCTCTGGTTTTTATATCCCTTGTGTACAAACACAAGTTCCCTCGGCTATCCATCAGCATTACGACCCCGTCGTTCCGTTCATCGCTGAAGAGACAATAACTGCGATGCCTCACACAATGGGCATGTCCCTACCTCCGATGACACGTCAGCGCCGTTCCAGCAGTGATTGGATCCGGGGTTTACGAACTTTGCGGCTTGCTTCTTCTCAAAGATTCGCGGTTTTCGTCTCTTAGCTTTCGAACGGTTGCTTTCTTTTTCCATCGCGTTTCGGCGTGTTATTCTGCATTGTTGTCCACCCACATCGTTACTTTTCAACCGCAGCAGCTGAGTGATTCAAAACAGAGGTTGTCAGGCTCAAATCACTAAAATGTGTGAAATACACAGACTAACATCTACTTATTGTGATTTCAATTTGAATACTATTCCTTATCCGGGTATTTCAAACAAATAAAAGCAATTATAATTGACGGTGTAATGCATTGCCTGTTATAGAGAAAACACTTCATTACAAATAAGTCCAATTTTAAAATTACAAAACTGTAGGTCTGGGTGGAAATGGTGTACAGTTCTGGTGGTGTAGCGGTTAACACCCTTGCGATCAAAGCAAGAGACCCGGGTTCGAGTCCCGGCTGGTCGCCATTTTCACCTGACCGAAAGTTATCACATATAATCTCCACGGAAGAAATATGTACTTAAATTGACAAAAGTTTACTATGATTTGTAGTAAATTTTCGAAGTATGATAATAATAAATTTATTGTCAAAAACAGTACAAACTGCGTATGACCACGTGGAGGACAATAAACTAATTTACTCTCCGGAACCAAGGAAGGGACGTATTCCATCAATTCCGATCTAGTAGTTTTTAAATCACTTTTATCTATAGGTCACTAGAGGACATCTGAGAAAGATTTTTCCAATTCTTCCTTTGAGGAGTGATGCACATTTTGTACGGAATCCTCGCGCTCGGTCGCTTCCATGATTTTACGTTACGCTCTTTCTTGTGCACTTCAAACGAGTGCGACGAGTTCGTAATTAATCAACAATATTCTGAATGTTGATCTTCACTAATATAGATTATATAACGGAATGATATACTCGAGGATTGGTCATCAATAAAAGATTCTTTTTACAACACCAACGATTCCGCAATTATTTTTGCCTTCATCAGGGCTACAATTTACATTATTTCTAGTACAGCTTTGAAACACCTAATTAACACAAACAAGTATCAGTGATTACTCACAATTTAACTATGAAATAACTGTTTCAAAACATCCCAAAAAGTCTTATTATAACACAAACCAACGTACCTGTATGATGTGGAACCACACCGTCATTAATTACCACCAGCCATTACCTCTAAATACAACCCACTACATCTCTACAACCATCCTGGTGTATGTCAAAAACAAAAATAAAAATGGCAATTCATAAGTTCAGTCATGGCGAAACAACCCTACCACTGCTGCCAACCCATTTGTCAATAATATTTTTGTACGTGTTACTTAAATTGTCAGTACCAGTTTGTATATTACAAGTTCTACCACTTAACTTAGTGATGTGAACCATTTCTTTAATTAATCTCTTTTTAGGTTCAACACATATTAATGTTTGCATTTTGAAAATCAAAACTGAGTTCATTTGCCAAACCATGTTTTGCTAAAGCACACATGGGTTGAGCGTTCTTAACTGATATTGTTTATTAACTGAAAAATAGAAATCAAATCGTATTTTTTCTTCCTTATAATTCATATCCTTGTGTTATAAAACAATTAAATAAAAATAAAGAAAACTAATTGTATTTCTTAGACATATGACTAACTCGGAGAGTCATATGTCCCACCTTAAGGCTCCGTATATTTAGGGTTACATTCCTACGACTTCCAATGCTGGGTTCTAAAATATAATCAACTATTATCGCTAAATCTTATCTCTGAAATGTACCTTTTCGTAAATATCCACTCCCTTTCATTCACGAGTAATTGGCAGCTACGAGGTCCCATCACACGTTTATTTTCTGCGTTTTAAAGCAATCGAAATCTTACGTCGTATCTAAGTGTAATTTGTATTCAAATGAAATCTGAGTTGTGGTTAATTCATAAATCATTTCCCACGTGCCGTCACTTCATAGCACACGCCTAAACAATCGTCAACTTTACAATGCCGTCATGAAATTAGTGTAGCTACTAGACTTTGCCAGGGAAATTAGCTTGACTTTAGTCATCTTATTGAAGATGGTATCTGTAATATAGTTCGTGAAAATCAAAGACTGATGTCATTAGTTGTTTGGTACTTTATCTGCTTCGTGTGTACGCACGCATTATTTGCTCCGATTCAACCAATTTATTTATGTACATTTTTATTATTTTGTTATTTGGCAGTGCCCTTATTTACGACAACATGTATTAATAACGTACAAACACTTTAATAGTTCATACTTTCACATAACGTTTCGGGGATGTATGTTCCCCCTCTTCAGATGCATGTTGCATTTTCTATTTAAAAAAACATAAAAACATATAAAACATTACTTTTTTATGTTTTTTTTATAGAAAAGTACAAAATGCATCTGAAGAGGGGGGAACATACATCCCCGAAACGTTATGTGAAAGTATGAACTATTAAAGTGTTTGTACGTTATTAATACATGTTGTCGTAAATAAGGGCACTGCCAAATAACATAATAAGTGAAAGACAACATTACTCTTATCTAATCTATTTTATTATTTATTTCTAATGACAAGTCGAGGTTGAGGCCGCGAGGTCCGTTCTTGCACCTATTGCGGTGAAGGAGTTGGGAAGGAGAAGCTTAGAGTAGTCTATTGTTCATAATAAGAGACTGAATATTATTACTCGTAACTATTTTTATTCTTATCTTAGAAGTGTGCTGAAATTTTCAATTCGCCTCAGCTAGACGACTCTTGATCGGAAATGACGGGATGGTCCCTTGCTTGCTTCCGTCGTTTATTGTCCTCCACGCGGTCATACGCAGTTTGTAATTTTTTCTTTTTTGAAAATAAATTTATTATTAAAATTTATTATAGTCGGGAACGTAAGGTACGGAACTGACTTCGAGAACGAGAGGTGAGATAACCTATAGCCAAAACCTCATTCCATTCGGGTACGGAACACTTGACCAACTGGAACTGGAACTTCCACCAAAAAAAGAATTTTTCACTTATATAACCGAAACGTCTCTGAACTTGAGGATAAAATTTCACTGCAAGTTTCAAACGCCCACATGGAAAGGTAACAACGTATGTAATGATATGAAATAGGGATTCGGCGATAAATGTTTGAATTATTTGTGTGCGATAAGTAGGTTTGATTTACACGCTTCCCTATATTTCCGTGTCTATTTCAGAAGTTACCGGGTTGCTCTATTGCATCGTTTTCTATTTGCAGACTAATTTGACAGTCCTTGCGGAGTGACAACATGAATTTTATTCATTGTCTCTCTCTTACGTCGATGGACCCAGGTAATTCCGCGCTCTCTCAAAGTCGTTCCCAGCGTGGCCCAAGTGTATCTACGATTTTCCTCAGAAACGCGAGGGAGTGACACTTACAATTTTTCTTATACCTATGATTCATTTTTGAATAACAATTCGATAACTACGTGTTTGTTTAAAAAAATTTATAACTATTAAATCCGTCACTGCACTTGGGTCCTTGATCGGAATTGATGGGATGGTCCCTTGCTTGCTTCCGGAGAGTAAATTAGTTTATTATCCCCCACGTGGTTAATCGCAGTTTGCAACTGCTTTTTTGACAATAAATTTATTTATTTATTTAAGCACGAGTTGACCACAATACAAGCTTTGACTCGCGTCGCAGTCCCACGGGTGCGTTATGTAGAAACGCCGTGCTTTTCCCTGCATCGTCAGCGCCGTCCTGTGTTCGAACTCAGTACTTCGTGAACAAAGCGGCGCCTCTCTGTTCTTCCTTTCTATTTCGTTACCATGGCAGCAGAAAAACGCCTTCAAATCTTTATCTTCAGTGAAATACCCTTCTTTGTTGCCACAACGCGAGTACGTTTCTTGAAATGGCGAAAGTCTTTTGTCGTTTTTTTGTTTGTTTGTTTGTTTGATGTCGACGGTGTTGGAGTCCGCACCAAACTCTCTTCAATTTACCTATTAGATCCGGTGCCCGACATTTCCTTTCACCTCCCGTTGCTATTACGTCACCATTATCTTCATCTCCTATCAGTATCGTCAGCTTTCTGAGTTTGCAGGGTCGGTCAACACATGCTGCTACCCCTTGAAAGTCAATACAAGTGGAGCTCGACAAGCACCACGTTCACCGACGTCCAAGTTTTAAGTTTCAATGAGTTTATGAAGAGTTTTTACTTCTCTTTCTAACGGTTTGTTAAAGTTAAACATTGTCGTAAAGAGATACATAATACCAAAATTATAAAACAAAGTTCATTTGTTGCATAAACTACTCTTTCCTCCCTGCAATAATAATAATAATAATAA
>NNCF01129010.1:141985-178251 GCA_002313205.1 Laupala kohalensis
TTTGTAATTTAACGCAAATATGTTTGTAAATTTACATGTACAAGTTATTATCGAACTATAGATTATTCTGAGTATAGTGTTTAAAAATCATAAGAGTTGAAAAAACACTAAATTCACGATTTATTGTTACAATAAACATGCCCCTAGACAAAGCCTAGAGAACCTGTATAAGAAATCCGCCTCTACCCGAAGGAAAAACGGAGAAAACCCCGGGCCAGGATGGGGCAATTCATAATGTTGTGTTGTAAAATAATAATAATAATAATAATAAAAACAAGGAAATAAAAAACAATTCCGCCTCTCAATGATTCGACGAACTCTTGAGTGTTAGTTTCACCTTTCACCACTAGAGCTGCAAAACCATAAAACACACTTCTTCCCGTACATTTCTAATTCGTTACTATTACGAATCTTGAGATAATATTACAAATGTTAACCTCATCCGCTTTGTCAGAACATCTGTTTACTGACAGACGGAATCCTACAAGTGAAATAAAGACCCCCAAAACGATGAATCTGTCGAACTCTCGCGAACAAAAATTTTATCGATGTTTCTGCTTCCTCCTCCTATGTATGAACGTCACATTTTTTTTTTGTACAAGTTTTACTGATTCTTGTTGAAAGGGTTTATGCAACATTTCTAATTACATTTATTTTATAAAGAAAATTATCTTTTTCAAAACGTTAGAGAGATATAAAATCATTTTTAAACATATGATACTATTTATTAAATCTATAATATTTTTTTCAACATATGATACTATAATGTTAAATCTGCCTCTACCTTAGGTCCCTCGATCGGAATTGATGGGTTGGTCCTTTACTTGTTTCCGGAGTGTTAATTAGTTTACTGTCCTCCACGTGGTCTTACGCAGTTCGTACTGCTTTTTTCACAATGTATTTGTATTTGTAACACGTCGTTCCTAGAATGCTGTACCAAGACTTAAGAAATGTTCCAGAACAACCCGACGCGTGCGCCTTGTCTACCACAATAAACGTGACTTTAGCTACATGTCAGAAATCTTTAAAAAAATTATGGTTGCTTATTTTGCATGAATTTTGCGTGAAAGGGCTAAGATGGCAGAGGTAAATTCTCAACGACTCTTCAATTTTATATATCAGACTGAGACCGGAAATCAGTGATTTTGTGAAGGACGTCTCATCGCCAAAAATCCATTCATTTTAATAATTAACTTTTAGTGTGTACATTTGAGCATTTTACTGTCTTCCTTAGTTAATAAATCGTATATTAACGATATTTTATGTATATAAAGTAGTTAAATCACATTTGATAATAAATTAATAACATCAAATTTATTGTCACAATAGCAGTTACAAACTGTGTATGACCATGTGGAGGACAATAAACGAATTTACTCTCCGGAAGCAAGCAGGGGACCATCCCATCAATTCCGATCTGGGGTCCCAAGGCAGAGGCGAAGGATTCAACATTTCAGCACACTTCTAACAATAAAAATAGTTCGGTACGTGTTATAATATTACCAAAATACCAACAATTTTCTCTTTAATCAAACAGAAAAACAGTTATTTCAGAAGTACGTTCTATGATCATCAACCTATAGATCATTTGCAAAGTACTGTTTGTAAATAGTAACTGTTCACTATCCTTCTATCGTGCTTTATTGTTCCAAGAGATGTCGCCCCGAGACGAGAGCGCAGCGATTCCAAGAGATGTCCGAATAAAAAAGGTGTCTTCTTTGATGAATGCATCTCGGAGTATTCTTGGTGGAATCGTGGAGTACGTAACACTGTAGCATGTGACTTACCGAGTGCGCCCACCTGCCCCGGCGGAGGAGGCGGCCTCCGATGCCTGCCTGCGTGTCTACTAACGGGGCTTTGCGACGCCGGGTTCACACCACTCGCAGCCATTCCTTCTTCCTTCCTCGCTGGATAAATCTCGCACTTCTGGACAGGTTTGGCTTCTTTGCGCGCATAATGGTCTCCATATTTCTTCCAAACCGGAATTGTTGCGAAAAAACACCTCTCCGTTCATGAGTTCATTGCTATTAATGGGTAGTTTTTTAGAAATTGTAATATTTTAAACATTAATTGACCCCCCCCCCCAAAAAAAAAACGCAGACGGAACGACAAAAAAGGGTTGGCGTTCGTAATATATATTTGATGTAAATCAGGTGAGGCATGTATCCCGGCAAAATTGTTGGCAATTTGGTAACACGTGTCAAAATATTTTTTATCGTTAGGAGTGTTTTGAAGTGTTAAATCCACCACTGCCTTTGGACCCTTCATCGGAATTGAAGGGATGGTCCCTTGCTTGCTTCCGGGGAGTACATTAGCTCATTGTCTTCCACGTGGTCATACGCAGTTTGTACTGTTTTTTGACAATAAAGTTTGTTTATTTTCTTATTTCACCATCGTCTCGATCTGCTGAGCAGACGCACTCCAGTGACTCAGTGGTTGCATCGTCACTCTGAGGACCGAAGCTCCCCTGTTCGAACACCGGTGCTGTCGGACGCGTGAAGAATCGAAGCGGAAGATATACACCTATTGAATACGCTCTGCCCAAAGGCAGAGGTGGATCTAACATTTCAACACACTCCTAACTATGAAAATAGTTTGGTTCGTGTTATAATATTACCAAAATACCAACAATTTTGTCTTTAATCAAACAGAAAAACAGTTATTGCAGAACGTCTTATTATCAAAATATGTTGCAATAAAAATGACAATTCATCATCATCAAGAATATCGTACAAAGAAGAAATGAAAGAAGATATCCCGAACTTAAGAAATCTTGACAGACTTCTTCAACCGATCGACCAATCTCCCTGTCTACTTCAAGAGAGTAGACTGTGGATTGTGCCAACCCCGCGAAGAAGCGTGAATGAAGCAGAGAGGCATTAAGATGACATAGAAAAACTCGTCTTGGTCAATATATCACAGAATAAAAGTAAATTGTAAAAAAAAGAAGCTAAATTGAAGAAGATAAGATCATCACTATTAGAACCAGACCTAGAATGAACTATCACTAGAGGAGTGCATTCGGTGGCGTGGCCAAGATGGCGACCCTGAGCGCCACTTAATTCCATCGCGGGGGCGGACAGCCATCAAGGCACCTGACAGGTGACGGCGCTCATTGCTGCGATAAGAGGAAGAAGAAGAAGAAGAAGAAGAAAAAAACAAAACACAGTCGAAGTGAAGGTGCTCAAACGCACAGTGGGAAGAATAGTGCTCTTCCTTTTGGTCACAAATACATAGCGTAATTACGTCTGTAGAATAATAACAGGCAAAAGCGGTGGTCTAGTGGTAGCGTCTTCGCTTCCGCGATCCCATTGGCTGAGCGGTAGGGCGTGGGTTCACACCCTGCTCGGCCGAACTAGGTGAGGTTTTCAGCTGGGGTTTCCCCTCACCTACTCCAGACAAATGTCAATTCGGTACCATAAGTTCCCCGGCAACCCAACATCTCTCCTTCCCAAGTCGAACGGTTAGGTGGAAGAGCAGGTCTCATGGCCTAATCCTCATAGCCAAAAGGCGTATAATAAATAAATAAATAATTATTAAGTAAAACCGTTACAATAATTGTTTTTCATTTCTTGCTTGATGATGGATTATAGTGGAGATCGAAATGTTGTCTTTATTAGTTTAATAAATCAGTCCGTGAAATAAGGTCGTTTTATTTGATAATTGATCACAAATGGATGGAACCTCTATTATCCGGTCCGACAGTTATTCGGATAATCGAAAGTCATTCAGACATGGGATATAAACAATAATACAACGAGGAAAGAACGTTTCTCATGTATTCGATTTGAAGACACAACAAAAATATCTACGATACAATGAGTATTAACAAAACGTAGGTACACGACAATGATAAGCCATGATTTTTTTTTTACTTCGTTGATAAATCTAAAATTGTTCTTAAATCATTTTTGTTTTCAAAATCTATAAAACCAAATTAAAAAGTTAATTTTATTTACTACAGATAACAGGAACGAAATTTTATCAGCCTTTTACGTTATTGCAGATTACATTTTATTGTTCATTTGTTTCCAATATCATTTTAGTTACTGATTCGACTTAAGTGTTTTTAGGCGATTTGTCTCAGCCAACTTGCTGATAAGTGAGGGTGAAACTCTTCGGGTCTTCACTCCAGCCAGGCTCGAGAGTGGGTATCTCCCAGGTGTAATCAATATTCACAATCCAACGTTTTCTTTTGGGGAAACTTGGGTTGTTTTTGTATTTTTAACATGGTAAAAGTAACATTGTGAATGCGCACATCTTTCAGTCAAGGGTAACACGGGGCAACAATTTTTGTGACAGTTGGACTGACTAAACACTGTAAAATCGCGTATTTTATTATATTGAAGATGTTTACGTAAAGATGTAGTGTTCTCCCACTGCGTGGAGGCTGAGGCTGAGGCTGAGGCTGAGCGTGAGCAGCGCGGCGCGACGGAGCGTGGCGCCTCAGCGACCAATCACAGGCGGCGCTTGCAACGGTGGTGGTCTCCTCACTCACACTTCCTTCCACTTCCATTACATTTGGGAATGAAACCAATTCACGCTGAGAATGAAATTCAGACGAAGGAAAGGATTTCTCCAAAACTTTGGATGTGACATCCCATTCTTATACTATCAAATATAAGGTTGAGATGTCACAGTAAAATAATATTAATTTACTGTTCTTATGTAACTGTAACCATAGACGTTTTATACCATTAATTGCTTTTTAATTGAAAATTGTGAATTAGTTTTTGTATGTACATATTTCTTCCGTGTACCTTACATGTGGAGAATATATGTGATAACTTTCGGTCAAGTGAAAATGGCGACCAGCCGGGACTCGAACCCGGGTCTCTTGCTTTGATCGCAAGGGTGTTAACCGCTACACCACCGGTTCGCCTTCCATTTCCACCCAGACCTAAACCCCGGCAGACCTGAGACACATCCCCATACATTTAGCGGTTAACACCCTTGCAATCAAAGCAAGAGACCCGGGTTCGGGGCCCGGCTGGTCGCCATTTTCACTTGACCGAAAGTTATCACATAGTTTTTGTATGTTCCTTCACAATATAGTATCTCTCAGTCATGTTTCTCTGATAATAACGTTTCCTTGGAAGAAATCCACTCATGCGAATATTGAGTTATACGGATATTGAATTGTCTGCTACAAATTGATCCGAATAACTCGAGTTCTACAGAACATATCTGCAACGAAACAGTCCCTCTACCATTTCACTTCACCATGGCGACACCTACGCTCAATCAATTACTTCTACAAAGAACTCGCATATTTCCGTTCGTGAGACAAATTAAAGTATCGTCCTTGCTCGTCTAAAGAGTTTCAGGTAATTTCTCCGAGTTTGAAAATGATCCATTTAATGGTATACATTTGGATGCCATATAAACTTTTACACATCCAAACAAATATTCATCTTTTTTAATTAGGTATAGGTCGCGAGATGTCCGTAATCAATGCAGTAACAATCACTAAAACAGTAAAGAAATTATTAATAAAGAATAAATTAGAAGTTGGAAACTAGTAAATATTATTTATAAAAAAAACAGTTATAGAAAATTAAAAATTATAAAAAAAGGCAATTATAACTTTAAAATATTATTCAATCAGAATTAGTTCCCGTAAACAAAACAAAATAAACTTAAATTCTCGTCCAAAACGGCTGTGCGGTCAAATATTGACATTGAACCACCTTATTTATTGAAAAACTGATAATGGCTGATAAGAAATATTTGAATAGTTACTTCCCGCATTGTTTGTTGATAAATACTTCCGTCACTCACAGAATGCGAAGAGTCAAAAATAAATATTTACCAAATAAGATATTTTCCCTAGTTTGAGTTCAAACTGCACTCATCACAAAGAAATGTTGTTTGCATACATACTCGAAGAGGAAACACCATTCTTCAAACAGCTATATTTATGGGGTTAGCGTCAACAGCTTTTTCTCGGCGATTGTTTTCGCATAACATTGAAAGATTGTACATGGAGATTCACAAACTGAGTCTATTTTAATAGAGAGTCTAGGAGCATGGGGAATCCAAACATACAACGTTCTTTATTAGCATTCGACGTGTGTTTAGACGAACCGTCACGTATTCTCGAAGACAAGGTTATGGAGTCCATGACCGGAAGTTGTGAAGCAGTCGTGTGTGTTAGCAATGGCACGAGCGTTATCAGAGCCATACCCTCATACGGAACAATACAAAAGATATAATTGGAAACATTAATGTTGGTTTTGTGAACGGACATGCTAATCTCATTTAAGAGAAGAAAAAAAACAACTGGAGGCAACTTCTACTTCTTTTTCAACTTTCCAAAATTCGCCTTTGATTCCACTCGATCATCCTGTTCGATAAAATNAACATTAATGTTGGTTTTGTGAACGGACATGCTAATCTCATTTAAGAGAAGAAAAAAACAACTGGAGGCAACTTCTACTTCTTTTTCAACTTTCCAAAATTCGCCTTTGATTCCACTCGATCATCCTGTTCGATAAAATCACGCTGAAAATTTTATCTTATCTAGATTCTGTATGAACATATGAATGTTTAATCTTAAGTAAAAAGTTATTTTATTTTCCCGAGAAATATGGCAGGCACGTACCGATCTATTTTTGTTGCTAGGAGTGTAAAGCTGAAATTTTTCAATCCGCCTCTGCCTTAGGGCCCTTGATCGGAATTGTTGGGATTGTCCCTTGCTTGCTTCCGGAGAGTAAATAAGTTGATTGTCCTCCACGTGATCGTACATGGCACTTTGTAATTGCTTCTTTGACAATAAAATTTATTATTATTATTATTACTACTATCCCCCCTATCTTCTAGTTGTATGCAAGTTTCTACTCGGTTTCATATTTAGCATTAACAAGATAAACAGGATATCAGAACAGTTATGGATATTATACAACGGAACATTACGTAACTCAAGTACAATTCCCTGCGAGTATTTTTATTACTAACCAGTCACTTAGTTTGTCAGGAATCAAGAAGTCAAGTTACACCGTTTAAAAGAAAATGAGTCAAGAAGCGACTTTACTGGATGTAATTTTTAAATTCTCTTTTCTCGGAAAGCAAAACTGTCAAAGAAGAAGTAGTACGGGATCGTCAACACACATTTTAGACACATCTAACGTACGATACTTCATTTGTGTGTGTTTTTTTTCTTTTTTGTATTCTCATGTTGTTGTATTTGTAAATGGAAAATGTAGCTTAGTGCTATTGAAGCTTATCTACATGAAGCGATAGGAGGTAGGAGGGTAGAATGGTAGGAGTATAGGTGGGCCGCTTACCTGGGTTTACCAACAACTTGGCCCACGTGGAGGGATTAGTAGAAGTACTTAGTAATAGTTAGATACTGGAACTGGATAGAAGAAAGAAAGTTTGCTTTTCAGTAGTCACAGCTACAAAATTTGTGGCCCAATCGCGAATCGAACCCGGGATGACTTGGTGATGAGCGACAACACTACCACCTGCGCCACGAGGTGTGTGTGATTTGCTCCAAACGGAAAAGGAACGAAAAATCTACGGAACATTTGGGTATTAATGTATGACGATACCTGGATATTTCTTTTAACCTCAGTGTTTACTATCCTTTAAAGTTATGTTCGCTTTGCTTGTGTTACGTTGTCATTTTCATCGTAATTCTTTGGTAAAAACAAAAAACTTAAAATTATGTGTGCATTTTGAGAATCTAATATTACAACGCTGTGTTCAATCTCGAGCAAGGGAGACGTGTTTCTTATACAACGGAGCTGATAAAGGGTTCAGTGAATTCACGCTTCGCTTAAACAAACTGTTTATAACATAGCAGAAATAAAGCACTAACAAGGCCCAACGTATCTCCTGTTCTAAATTTAGTACAATTAGTACAACACTCGAAGGCAGCCGCGTGAGGCGAAGTAACGCGTGTTTTCGCTCCACTTCCAACTCGAAATAGAACAGGGTTTCAATGAATTGTGTTTGTGTGTGTGTATGGGGGGGGGTACAGTAATATAACATTGTTTTTTTAATAGGTGGCAATAAGGCATTGAAAGAGTTTTCATACATTATTGTGGGAAAAATAATCTAATTTTGCAGCTCTAACGATGGCCGACACGCGGTCGAAATTTTTTTCTTTTTTCAATTAAGAGTTCAGAGAGAAACACTGTTTTCCTCAATAATATTGCTTCTTCAATAAATGGAATCAGGGTTCCAACATAGCAGCAAAAAGATTAAGAGAACAAAATTTATAACACTGACAAATCCAGCATCCACTGAAATGTTAGAAGCATTAATAACCAGTTTTTTACGATGCTCCTTCTAGTAGACGTTTTATATACAGGTTTCCTAGGTTCTCGCCTAGGGCTGACATCCATTGAAATCATAAATCTCGAATTTACAGTTATTTTAAAAGTTACGATTTATAAACAGTATTCTCCGAATAATCTATAGTTTGATAATAATACGTAAATCTGAAATTAATTTCTGTTGGTATTTTGTAGACCGAAGTACTTTTATTCTTATCTAAGGAGTGTGCTGAAATTTTCAATACACCTCTGCCTTAGGGCCCTTGATCGGAATTGATGGGATGGTCCCTTGCTTGCTTCCGGAGAGTAAATTATTTGATTGGTCGTAAGCACTTTGTAACTGCTTTTTTGACAAAAAATAATTATTGTCAAGTGCAAAACCTCCGTGGCTGCGGTGTCAGCGTGATCGCTCGTCACCAATTCACCCCGGGTTCGATTCGCAGGTAGGGTAAGGTAAAATTTGTAGCTTTCAATTTCCATGTCTCAGTTTAAATAGCTGTGAAATCTGCGACTAACAACCGCAGTTGTAATACTCGGATACAGCTTCAATCTGGATCGTATCTAGACGCTGTTCCTCCGATCTCGGTAAAATCCACGATGTGTCTAGTGAGTAAACTCACACAAAAACTGAGCCACACTATCACTCGTCATTTCGTGGTCCTTAGCTGGTCGAAACGAGATACAAACATTGTAAAGTGCATAGCGGTTCATAGTAACGTCCCTATTCATCAGAAGTTGCCCACAATTTATTGACAATAACAGGGTTCCTTCAAAACAGCAAATAATATTTCTGATTATTAAGAGAGGGGCAAAGGGGGCGAAGGGGGGGCAGAGTGGAGTCCGAAATACAAGTCGCGTTTTGTTTCTATTATTTTTTTCAATAGTTACACCATTAAATAAGGAAAATAATCCTCGACACCCGAAACATCACAGAAAGTCACTTTAATGGTGAAAATATCGGACACTCCAGCGGAAAAACGGGTTTTTGTAAATATCTCAGAAACTACCTGAGATATCAAAAAAGTTAAAAGTAAAAGTTGTAACTGACAAAATTTTCAACAGATTTGGTCTTAAGTAATTTTTTTCGTCGTACGCATCGGTACCGATTGACGAGAGCTTAAATTTCGGTTTTGTGTCGGTTAAAATTCACTCAAGTGAAGCTTCTAATATTAGATTTTTCGAAAGTCAATACAATTATATATGAGATCTGAGATGACAAGAAACTGAGAATATCATGTATTAAGTTTCTGTGGTAACAATATCACTTTTGTCCATCTGGTTGTTAACGTAGTCCATGGAGACGATTGTAATGGTCAGGTGGATTAGCGATGGTCTCGCAGAAAGAATTAACGCAACTGCGATCCGTTTCTTTAGTTTCACCTCCAATAATACGCATTCCTTAAAAACCAAAACAAAAATTCCGATCTCACGAGGGAAGTATTTGACAGATTCTGAAACCAATAGATCATAAGGTTGTAATGCCGCAGAGCGCAAAATGTACAGAATGGTCGGGAAGTAACGTGTCTATGAACCACGTCGAGGAAATGCACAATACAAAGCATGAGTTTGCACCAGTTTCATTGCGAGAGTGGTGTCTTAGCATACTGGACGAATCTGCATCTCTTAAATTCAAAAGACAATTGTAAATGGGTTTGAAATATTCATGAAGAGTGTAGAGAAAACGCGTAAAACACTTAGTACCTCACAGCACTAACCATATTAATCTTCTTTTCACTCTATAGATCAGCCCATTAATTAGCTGCTGTACCAATATGTAATTCCAGTAATTTAATACGATAAAATACAAACGAAGAAAAAAGTAATATCATCAAGATGTATTAAATATTTTTTTGGAATTTTTTTTCCAAATATAATGAACATGTTCTTTATTTATTGAAGGTGATTTAAAAAATTTTAAATAAAAAAAATCGTAATAAAAATGTCACTCGAATCTCGAATGCTGACCCTATTTAGTTTCGAATTATTTCTTGGAAGACTTATATTCAATTTCCGTGACAGCAACTTTGGCTATCTCGGACACTCCTCTCGCTCCTCGTGTCTGCGTATTGTGACGCGTGGTTTCTTCCGTCACCGTCGAGTCGTAACTCCTACCGCGAAGAATAAACAATTTCTCCCGCCACGAACAGTAGACGTTGTGTGCGCGAACAGAAGGGGAAGATACCGTCGCTTTCAGACGCGTAAAAGGAGGACATATGGCGGCGCGCGCTTTCACGCCTCTGCAAGACGCTTGGTCAGCCAGCTCAGCCAAAGACGCCCAGAGTCCTCCAGATTGTTATTTATAATTGTCACGAAATTACTTTAACTGTTCAAAGTAGTGTCAACTTATGCTCAACATCACGATACTTTGCCTAAAATTATTCAATATGGCTGCCTTAAACAAATTGCAAAACCTCTACGAAACAAATCCTTGAAAAACTACCGAAAATTTCAAGTAAAACGTGGTCACAAAGAATTCAAGTAATATCCAAATAAATATTCAGTAGTTACAAAAGTAAAAAAACACAAGTTAATAACACAACAAACAAAGACACAAAATATTCGGTCCACACTCTCGACGCAGAAAGAACAGAGCAAGTGAATTGCTTGTTGTCCAAGGTTGGCTATGAATTCAATTTCGAATATCTTGCCAACTGAACGGGAGGTACCCTTATGGACGATGGCGAAGTAAAAGCGTTGGCTACATTGAGTACAAGTTTTATAACAACATCAAGCCAATTAGACTGACTATAAATAAATATCTAATAATTTACTACAGTAAGGACAATATAGTAATTTACTGCGACTAATACAAAATGAACTAATGAACACAGTGCATTTCCGGTCATGTTTCTTTTTCTTCTTAAGTGGAATTTCTCGAAGCAAAGTACAGTGACTTTTACTGCACTATTTACTCAATTCAATTTTCATTATTCTTCAACTTAAACAAATTACTAAAATGAAACAATATAACTCTTATAAATACAGTACCGTTTAAAACTGATACGTTAAATAGTACAATACCTTAATACTTTATGGTATTTCTCAGAACAGGTAACTGAGAGAGTAAGGATAGGATCATAATGCACAGAGAAATGCTGAAGGTATAAAATAGATCACTTCACATTTCATTTCAAGACAGCATGAAAGACTCATAAGTTATTCATTTCTTAAGCACAGATCTCAAGAATAATGTTGATGGGCAGTTAAATAACTCATAAAAAATATTTTGTTTTTGTCTTGGTTGTTTGTTCGTGTGTCCATTTGCAACTAGGAAATCGACGGCCAAACTCTACACTGGACATATTCTCATTTCCGTAACAAGAGTCCGTTGAACCAAATAACACTTTCCCATCGTCTCAGGCGATCCACAACACACTGTACACAAACACATGTGCCATTCTTTTCTCCTCTACAGCGGTGTATTTTCTTTAACAAGTATCCGATGGATAATAATCAATCGCTGTTTTCGTAGCCTTGCAATTTTAGAGTGAATGCCCCGATTTATGACACACAAAACATCACCTTGAGCTGCGGAAAAGTGCGACGCTGATCGAAAGTTGCTTTCTATTACTCACGCGTCGGGAGGCGGCGGACGGCTGTCCAGAGCATTCCGAGCATTCGGGAGGGAGGGCCATCTCGTTAGGAATGTTCGTGGTGGAGGCAGGTGGAGGAGTGGAGGCCTAGAAAGGATTAGCTGAACATACCCAGCGTCGCCATCCAGGTGATTCAATTCATCTATTCTCAATGTTTCCACACGTTATATTCATGCAGTTTGATAAATGGGGTACCAGTTCCTCTACATCTCTTACTGTAGTATTTGTAAATGGGAAATGTAGCGTGCTATCTACATGAAGCTTATCTATATAGGAGGCAAGAGATGGGTGATACGGTTATTATTAGTTAGCTGGGTTCACCAACAACTTGACCCACGAATAGTAGTTAGGAATAGTACGAGTTTGTGATACTAGCAGCAGTGGGATGTGGAGGATACAAGAAGAAGGATTCGCTTTGCAGTAGTCACAGCTTTATGAACTGGGACCTTGATGTGAAAGCTACGATATTTTTCTGACACCGCCGGGAACTGAACCCGAAGTCACTTGGTGGTGAGAAAGAACGCCACCGAAGAGGCATAAGAACCAGTTGATTAGTAAAAAAACCGGGATCATACATTTTTTCCGATATATATGAACACCATTAATAACATTAATAATTTTTCGTGCTACATCAACTGATTTCTCCTACCGAGATAAGACAGTATAAACCATTAATATTTGCATATTCAAAGAAATCCACCTCTGCCTTAGTACTCTTGGTCAGAATTGATGCGGGATATCTTAGGCCCCACGCTTTCTTCCGGAGGGTTAATTAGTCTATTGTCCTCCACGCCATCGTACGTAGTTTGTAATTGCTATATTAACAATAAATTTATTAGTTTATTCAAATCACTCGTAAAATTATGAAAAAGAATGTTTCTCGTCTATATGACACTATTTCCAACCCCAATTCAAAACAAAATATTTGTTAATACTTTTGTAGAAGCAGATCATCCGATGACGACATCTACACTAATCTTTAAACGGGGACGTAATACAGGGAATTTCGCTTAAACTCAAACCGATCAGATTCAAAGAACATGTTCTCGGTCGTATTCCTTGTAGTAGGGAATATAATATGAGAATTTGTTTCAGTTTCTCATATTATATTCCCTACGTCAGGCTTTGGAGAAAGAAATAAGAATAGCAAAAATAGCAATTTGTTATTATTCTGTAGATATTAAAGGAACAGTCAACTACATATTTCTGTTCTTATTTTAGTAATGATTTTGCCTTATGACATAGAAATCTACTGCAACCTGCAGACCTTTTTTTTATATTGGAAATGATGTGATAGTTCCTTGCTTCGCTAATTCGGAGAGTAAATTTAACATCTTCCACGTAGACGTACGCAATTTGGAATTACTGTTTTATAATAAACTTTTTATTTATGTTGCCCTTTAAAAGTGAAGTGTTTTCACTTCACGTATCTAGAACACTTGGTACTTTCCACGTTGAATGGAGAAAGAGAAAAGATATTTACAGCACAGAAGCAAAATAACAAAATGATTCAGCGATATTCCTATATACATTCGTTACTTGACATAACGTCACCAACAATGAATCGTAAAAACGTTTAAGGACCGGCAAAAACATTTAACAACAGATTTACATTCAACCTACTTCCAACTTTCTCTTTTGTTCTCTATAGAAAGAGGGAGAATCTACAGGAAGCGCGTGTTTTTTTCTTTTCAAATGAATTCTAGAGTCCAACCAATACAAATTGGCTACAAGAAGTGAAAGAATCCTTGAATAAATAAATAGTTTTCTGACAAAAATCCAGTTACAAAATATGTATGACCATTTGGAGGCCATCTTGGAGATCATCAAAGATCAAATTTTCCTGGTAAAAATATTATATCAAATAAAGGCATATCTCATCGTGTAATGGTAAATAATAAACATATATTTTGACCTCAATCCGTTGCCGGTAATGTGTTAGGGGGGACTTCTCGCCTAAAATGATAACGTTAACTTTAAAATTGTTTGTCCTTGACGTATTTAAATTTTGTTTTATTCGCCCTCTAAATTAGTTAACGAATGGTAAATTCTTGGCATTTTTTACCGATAATGTACGTTCATAATCATGTTACGTCGAATGAAAATGGGAGACGGGACCGGGGTTCGAACCCGGGACCATGAGCTCTACGCGCTCATGCGCCTACCGACTGCGCCATCCCGTTCGCCTCCCGGGCCCGTCTACCATTCTCATTCAACTTGTGAAACCCAAAGACCTCTGAGGTGGTCTCGTAGAGACTAGATTCCTCATCTGAGGCGACTCCCTTAGGAAGTACTTTATTTGGGTAGTATTTTCCATTTCTGGTTCACAAACATAGAAATCTCTTAGATTGCGGTGAACCTCACCGCCAGGTAACAGATTAATCATGTTACGTCGAATGAATGAGATTACGCCTCAGATTACGCCTAGGCGCATGTACGCGCTGAGCTCAAGGTCCCGGATTCGAACCCCGGTCCCGTCTCCCATTTTCATTCGACGTAACATGATTAATCTGTTACCTGGCGGTGAGGTTCACCGCAATCTAAGAGATTTCTATGTTTGTGTACGTTCATAAGTTACAAAAAATCTGGAGTGCATCTCACTAATCTTTCCAATTATAATTCTTAAAAAAGGAGCAGTAAAGAACACACAATTCAATAGAAATATAAAAATTAAAAAATCATTTATCGATACGACAAATATGCAATAAAATTATCAATCTCAATGACGTATTAAACAGACGTAAAAATATGTATAATTATAAATACATTTATTCTTAAGAACCTTACAAAACTTGCAAGTACTTACATATATGTTCATTAAAATACAGTTTTCCCGAATTATGATCCATTTCCCTGAACTATTTTCCTTGCAATTGCCTCGATGGCTGATCTGAACAAGGCGGCTGCAAAATTTCGCTTTATCCCGAAAACGGTGCAAAGTACAAAAACGCTGTTCCCGAAGAAACCGGAAGTTGAGAGAGGTTTGTAAATGCAGTCGTCCAGGAATAGGTTTCTATTCTCGATGTATGCAAAGTTCGATATCGATACATCGATTTGTACGTGAGTTACCGGGGGATCAAAATTCTCAACATACAAACACACACACACACACGACATTTGGACAGCATTGCCAAAATTTCAAATCAGACTCCTTTGGTGACAATTTGTAAAGATTCGAATATTAACGGACAGCGGTGCTCCAGTGGTGGCGTCTTCGCTTTCGCGATCCCGCTGAGCGGGAGAGCGTGGGTTCAAACCCTGTTCGGTTTCACATAGGGTTTCCCCTCACATCCTTCAGACAAATGTCGGTTTGGTACCATAAGTTCCCCGGCAACCCAACGTCTCTCCTTCCCAAGTCAAACTGTCAGGTGGAAGAGCAGGCCTCATTGTCTGAACCNAGAATAATAAATATTTTTTTCGACCGATTACTATACTTTCCTTATCCATTCTGTGTAATTGGAAAGTAAAAATTCAGTTCCCCAATTTCGGGGAACATTCTCGAGCGTTCTTGTGGCCTCCACCACGCAGCGTGCCTCCCATTCGAAACGCTCGGCAATGAGATGTGCGTGTACGTCACTCCCAAGGCAAGTCGTGACGAAGCAGGCCTCTTCCTGAGTAGCTTAGGAAACACAACGTCGCTTTGATGTTCTGTTACGTGCTGCTTTCGCAACACAAGTCGCTTCGGAGCTTACGAATGTCAAGGTCGATTAGGATTTGCGACCGCGTCGGTATGATAGAACAAAGGGCATCCACAATTAGACTCCAAGCCGTGTTTCTTTGCTTCGGGAAAAGTAACTTATGAAAAAAAAAACATGGAAGGAAATGCTCTGAGTTTATTATCTATTAGTCGCAGTAAATTACTTTATTGTCCTCAACGTGGTCTTAGGCAGTTTGTAACAGATCTCTTAACAATAAATTGTTTCTTTATTTCTTTATTTATTGTCAGTCTAATTGGCTTGATGTTGGTATAGCGCTTGTGCACACTTTTACTTCGCCATCGTCCATAAGAGTAATGATATTTGTACCTCGCGTTATGTTGGCAGGACATTCTAATTACTGAAAACTTAAATGTTATCACCGACATCAATGCATTTGCTCTTGTGGCGCTGTTCTGTTCTTTCTACATCGAGCGTGTGGAATACTGTTATCAATTTATTCTCCGGAAAATAATTTACTAAAAAATCGTTTCTTTTTAAAGTGACAAAATTGGGGATGAATACTAACCATATTTTAAATAAATATTAGCCATTTATTCCGTAATGGTTATTTCCATTATAACAGGTTGGACATTAATTGAGTAATACTGCACAATACTAATCATAGTATGATGATATTACCATCTTAAATTATTCCGATCCTGGGTTGTAGACTGGGTCCTGTATGAGAACTCGCCACTAACATCCTGTATGAGAACTCGCCACTAACAACAAGAAAAGCTCGGAGTGGAGAAAACCCAAATTACTGTAATTGTTTGTATTGGTTTGTATCAAGACGTTTCTTGACCTCTGATTAAGATTCGCAACTGTGTCTGAAGTGAAAAAGAATATTATTATAACATCTGATTTTCCTAACATGTTCACCTCGATAGTCTCAAATATAGGAGTTTCGCCGTAATTTAAAGATTCCTGGAACTCAGCGACAGCTGACAGCAGTCCGCTCAGCTGTTCGCGTGACGGTCACACCTCCGAAGGATTTCGGATCGGGCGCAAAAATAGTGGTTAAACCTTCCACGTAATGGTGTTCAGCGAGTGTAAAAACGAACAATATTTTCTTAGCATATTCTTAGCTTAATCAATAAATAAGCGATTTATTCGTGTTAGTGAAATTATACTAGATGTCTCGTAACGTAACAAGATGTAACCTTCATCGGAGAAAATACTTCGTTTTTACTCAGATGCAGTCGCAGAAGGCGTTGAATGACAAATGAGGAATGTGCGAGAATAATGAAGGCCGTGAAGGAACGCCTCATTGGTCAGGACTAACAATGGGTCAATAAATGAATGTAAATGGGTTGCTCGAGTCGTTTGATAATGAGGAAAGGTATCGCTTCATGTCTTGGAGCTGTGATCGAGTGAAGCGAATACATTTAATGACCTGCACGAGATGTAACATGCAGAAGTGGGTATTTCATTTAAAATTAAAATCCGTGCGACCCTGAGTCTTCCACAGAGTTGTAGGAATAAATCAAGATCTATTGATTTTTCATTATATATGTGATTGCAGCTAGTTAAAGGCTATGTCATGATGTTTAGAACTGTGTAAAAATATTATCACTCTATTTGAATTGTCATAAATGTTATCAGTTTGATGTATGTACTGATCATTTATTACCTTCCCCAATTATCACATTGATTTACGTACGCGAGTTTATAGCGTATGTCAAATATATTGATATCAATGGTTTTTTTTTGTTTTCTTTTTTTCAAAAATGCGTCTGCTAATGATATTCAAATTTGACGAATGGCGACAAGGAAACAATAGATGTAAAGAATTGCATCAATGTAAGTTGTGCACGTTAGTACCTAACATGAGTGCGAAATTGAAATAACGAAAAAATATTTTTATTTATTTATTAAAGACTTATCTTTCGTAAGACTATTTTATTATCCCAACATACTCCCTCGCGGGATGCCGCATACCAACTAAGTAATTTAAGGAGAACCCCAAGCTTCATGCTCTGCTCATTAAGGTGCGAATACAAGGGCAGTGTTTCTCTGCCAGCGATCTGTCCATTACTACACTCTATCTGCTATACGTCAGAGTCAGCACTGACGAACGTTATGACAGTGCACGTGACACGTCACTTCCGTCAGTGAGCGTCACCCGTTCGTCGTGTTCCTGACTCAGTAAACCAACACGAGTGTAATTGATGAATATCCCAGTAATGTACCGTTTTTAATATCACAAACGAAAGGAAATTTTCTTCAGACATTGTAATTTCACAACTATCAACTATGGTTGATCAACAATTATTTATTGACGACTCCTAGAGGAACAGCCCCAAATAGAAATCTCTTCAGTGAAAAATTTCTCGCACACTATCTCCACCACGATTAAACTATCGAAATCCTGTCATCAGCTGGCGATCTTAATTGGCTTAATGTTGGTAGAGAGTTTGTACTCACTGTAGCCAACGCTTTTACTTCGGCATCGTCCATAAGAGCAATAATAATTGTACGTCGCGTTATGTTGGTAGGACATTCGAATTTCTCAAAACTTCAATCTATCTCCAATATCGACACCAGTTCAATGCACTTGCTCTTGTGGCGCTATTCTCTTCCTTCTGCATGGAGCGTGTGAATTTAGAATTATCTTATGTTTTTTTTTGTTATCAACTTGTATTACAGCAAATAGTCGCTTTTGTGACTGCTATTAATATTTATTTGGATATTACTTCAATTCTTTGTGACCACGTTTTCCTTGAAATTTTCGCGAGTGTTTCAAGGATTTGTTTCGTAGACGTTGGCAATTCGTGTTAGGCAGCCATATTGCATAAGTTATATGACTCGGAGTATAGTTCTTCTGCTATGTTTATCGACAAAGTATACTTATTGCAGTGTTAAAGCAGGGATTAACCGACATGAACGTATTGATTGACTCGTGTGAGAGTGACATTGACGTCGTGAGGAAGTCATGAGGCGCCGCAGCGGCCGCGTGCTCAAAGCGAACCTCTACCTGTGCCGGATGGAGTGTAGGTGGAGGATGGAGGATGGAGGATGGAGGATGGAGGATGGAGGATGGAGCGGCGGAAGCGGGAAGGGGGGGAAGGCGGTGCACGTTGGCCAAGAGAACAGCGAGTGATGCAACTCAGGTCGGAGCTCATGAAGACGACGTAGGAAGCGTCGAGCAACCAGTTTTATATTCAAGTTGACATTTCACACAACAATTTGAATTTATTACTTTCACATTCCTCAAAAATGCTTTATCACGCCACAATAATACATATCGTAATAATAAATTGATTGTCAAAAAAAAAAAAAACAATTACAAACTGCGTATGACCGTATGGACGACGACCACAAACTAACTCTCCAGAAGCAAAGCAAGGAACCATCTCATCATTTCAGATCGAGGTGGATTCAACACTTCATTGCACTGCTAAGATAAGAAAGAATATAGTTAGTTACGTTTTATACTATTAATAGAATACAAACTAATTTACATTTTATAAATAACGAAAACTTTATTCAGAAGTACTTTGCATTATTATCAAACTAGATTATTCGGAAAATATAATTTATAAATCGTAGCTATTAAATAACACTAAATTCGAGAAGATTTTTATTATTTCAATAGATATACAACCGCCCCTATGCAAGAGTCCAGAGTGTCTGCGTAAAACAATCCGCCTCTATCCGAAGGAAAACCGGAGAAAAACCCGGGCCAAGATGGGGCTTCAGAATTAAAGTACAAAACCGTTTTATATTGGAGTTATTTTATGTAATAACTTGAATTCATTACTTGCACATGATTTATCACACCATTCTCCCAGGACATATATAATAAATTATCAAATTATATATTTTTTTGCCTGTTTTCTTAGTATTGAAAAAGTTGTGAAAGAAAATATTATTATTTACCTTTTATCTCACCCCAGAGTAAATTGACTTACAATTAATACACTGTATAAATAAAGTTGTCACTTTATCATATAGATTACATAGTGCCTTTATAGACAGTCAAAAAACCACTCAAATCCACATTAAACAATACAACTTATCTTTATTTCTTCATTATGGAAACTTTTAGGGTTCACATTGACATAACGAATCAAATGAGTTGCAGATAATATCGTGAACTATGTAATACACGTGATTTTTATAAAATGGTTTTATGTATTGTATATGACGTGTGAATCGGGAATCGTTCTATATAATTCCCTGCCCAAGAATATAAAAGATATTATGAAATTGAATCTCTTGAAATCCTCGGTTAAAAACTACCTCCTGCACCAGTGCTTCTACACTGTAAAATAATTTATTGATTTTAATAAAAGTTAAATTCGTCTTGCACTTTATCACGCCATTGCTGTCGCACTTTTTTAAATAACTTNGACAGAATACTCACAATAGTAATAATATCCATCGTCCTAGAGTGTAAACCACTCTTTTCCAAAAGGGACCTTATCATTCGGGAATCGTTCTATATAATTCCCTGCCCAAGAATATAAAAGATATTATGAAATTGAATCTCTTGAAATCCTCGGTTAAAAACTACCTCCTGCACCAGTGCTTCTACACTGTAAAAGAATTTATTGATTTTAATAAAAGTTAAATTCGTCTTGTACTTTATCACGCCATTGCTGTAGCACTTTTTAAATAACTTATAACAATTTCAAAAACTATTTTCTTGCATGATTGTGTTGCCGTATGGCTCATATTAATTTAGTTTTATGTGTACTCAACTTTGGCACGGTTGTGTACATTAATTCTGTAGCCCCATCCTGGCCCGGGTTTTTCTCCGTTTTTCCTTCGGGTAGAGGCGGATTTCTTATACAGGTTCTCTAGGCTTTGTCTAGGGGCGTGTTTATTGTAACAATAAATCGTGAATTTAGTGTTTTTTCAACTCTTATGATTTTTAAACATTATACTCAGAATAATCTATAGTTCGATAATAACTTGTACATGTAAATTTACAAACATATTTGCGTTAAATTACAAACATATTGACATTCTATTAGTTTTATAACTCGCAGCTAACTTTTTATCTTATCTAGGGACTTATGCTGAATTTTTTTGAATCCGCCTCTGCCTTAGGGCCTTGAGCGGAATTGATGGAATACGTCCCTCGCTCGCTTCCGGAGAGTAAATTAGTTTATTGTCCTCCATGTGGTCATACGCAGTTTGTACTGTTTTTTGACAATAAATGTATTATTATTGTATTGTATATGACGTGTGAATTTGATGTTCACGATGAATGATGTTAAGAAAATGCGAGTGAGATCAAAAACTAGACGGAGAAGGTTGGAATTGTAGAGCCTCGAAACGTAGTCCGTCAATGTGAACCCTAAAAGTTGCCATAATGAAGAAATATAGATAAGATGTATTGGTAATGTGGATTTGAGTGGTTTTTTGACTGTCTATAAAGGCACGGTGTAATCTATACGATATAGTTATGAAACAGTCAGAGAATGTGTGAATGAGTGCATTGTCACTTATTTGTATCAATTTCCATTTTTACGAAAAATGAAATAGTATATTCGTATTTGGACCCTGATACATCGATTTTTCATGCCAAACATACCTGGTCCGTGATTTTCATCAAAATCATCAGATTTTGTATTTTTTTAAATTGTTGTACTTGTAAATGTGAAATGTATCGTGCTATTGAAACTTTTCCACATGGAGCGATAGGAGGTAGGAGTTGGGTGGTAGGCTGTTGATAGTAACGTGGGCCGCTTAGCTGGGTTTACCAACAACTTGGCCCACGTATAGAGTAAGAGTTAGTGATACTAGGAGTAGAAGGAAGTGGATAGATGAAGAAGTAGGGTTCGTTTTTCGGAAGCCATATCTGTATGAACCGGGATATAAATGTGAAAAACTAAAAAAAATTCTGCCTCCACCGGAAGTCGAACCTGGGATGACTTGGTGATAAGCAAGAACGCTATTACCTGAACCACCGGAGGGCCATTTGTGACTCCCTGGATGACCCTCGTACATAGTATCCTTCTACAACTCTTACGAGTACACGGTACATTTGAATATTTGCATCCGTTAGCTTTCGTAGTAATGGTCATTCTAGTGCACCTACTTGAAGCGCAGACGTAGCAATCACCTATCTCGTGTGTCCCCGTGAACTATGAGCTTTCCATTGACCCTAGCTTGCATGGTCGTGCATGTCGTGTCCACCATGCTGACCTAGAGACATGATTCATGAGCTGGAGTTCAGAGCCATGATGAAAACTAGTCATGTTGCATGATAATGCAGTTATGTTACTGTGCATTACCCTCGTTACACCTGATCTCATTTTCTTCCATTTTTCTCTTCCATTTCCACTTTACAGATACTGTTCATTTCCTCAGAAATTTCTTAGTGTACACATTCTCAGATTATTTCCCACTCATCATTCTTATTTCGGTATGCACTTTACAAATAGGTCTTTTATTTTTATACACATCGGATAATGGAGTTACTTGACACTATTGTCACTCTGATAAGTGATCTGTTAGACCTCGCTTCATGAGACGCAACTTGTTACGACGTTTCATATATCAATAGTCTTTTGCACCTTTTGGGTTGTTACGTATAACACAATCAACAGGAATTAACTCTTTGTGATCTGCTATTTCATTTCCCCTTCTTCTGATTCATTAACTCACTTTCGCCCAATTCACTCATTTGTCCAATCTTTTTTCCCTCAACACCCTTTATCTCGTTGTCTCGTCATATTAGTCAATAATGAGATTTTATCTTACAAAAGCATGCTCTAACCNCTTTATCTCGTTGTCTCGTCATATTAGTCAATAATGAGATTTTATCTTACAAAAGCATGCTCTAACCAGCGACGGATCTAAGGGGGCTATAGCCCCCTCCCCCATTGGACCTGAACTCTTTAACAGATAAAATTGAAGTTGATAAACGGCATACTTTGTAAAAGTGGTACCACATTAATAATTGTTATTGTTATTAATAATACCATATTAATAACTTTAATGAATAATTGTTCTTAATAATATCAAATTATTAATTATTTATTCGATGCGTTTTGTTATTAATTATATCAAATTATTAATTATTTATTCGATGCGTTTTATTTAAACATAATATTTATACAATTTGTGTTGTTAAACCAGAATTTTTAAACAAAAATGCTCCCCGGTTAGCCCCCCCCCCCCCCCCCCCCCNAGATAGATGATGTCAACAGTAAATATTAACCCATCGGTCCACGAACTTATGGGTCTCAAGGATCCCCGGTTTTCCAAAGACTAACACAATAATTGAATTCCTGGTCACAAGAGGAAAAAGACAAATATCGCGTTGAACCAAAAATTCAACTCAATTCATGGAACTAAATGTTCACTATTAGAGTTTACACCATGTGTTAAAAAATATAGCTGAATTCAGATTAAATAAACAATGCAAGACTTATGACCTTTTACGGACGTATATATAAAAAAACCCACACAGTTTCGACTTTCCTTTGATGTCGTCTGCAGATGTTTCAAATGTTAACAAGAAACAGAACAAATGAACATTATATTAAACAAATATCAACACAAAATATACTTACAAAAAGCAAAACTACACTAACATGTTATAATATTATTGTATATACAGTATAATTATTTGTGACCTTTATTACAAAATATATACTGTTCGTTCTTAAGAGGTCGTAAGTCTTGCATTATTTATTTAATCTGAATATATAATTGGCCTTAATTGTAGTGGAATAGCAGAATTCAGTTAATATGTCTTTCGCAACAATCTTTTTAACTTCTGCGTAATTTTTTTAAATTTTAATCTTAATTTACCATACTTATCATTTATAATTTACGTTATCAATAATTCTGTTCGCAGAACCGTTGAGGATGACGGTAATAACCACGGAAACGATTTCGGACAATAGTATATAAGTTGGTTTAAACTAACTTCACCTGACAGAGGTTATGCCGTCCCGTTACAGACACTTGACAGGTACGACATTTCAAATTCTGTGTCCGTTTGATAAAATTTTACGTCATCGGTGTGTCACACGAGCGCTTCTAGTTTCAAGAAATGATTGACAGAAAGGAAAGAAAGAAAATGTCTTGGAAACGGGAAAATTGGTTAAATTCACGAAAATTTCCAATAATTTTTTTAATACAATTTTTTTCTTTAAAATGTAGTTATTTCTAACGAAATAGAGATAATTAATAATTCAGTTCAAAAGTCGTATTCATTTATTCTTATTATTAATACGAAGTCGGCCCCCAGTGTTTCGGTCGAAGGACCATTACCTGGGGGTTTAAGTATCATACACTCTGCTTGTCTCTGTATTAGGCTGCTATCTTCTCTTTTCTTTTTTCTTTTGTCTCGCATTGTTGAATCATTGTCAATATACGTCTCTCAATGTTTCTGTTCCTTTGGTATTTAGTTCTCTCGTATATTTTGTTAGATATCACAGTACCCTGCTACCTTTGCCCGATGGTGTCGGCTGTCCCACCCTTGTGCAGTCGCAGCGCCGCTCCCGTCCTGAATCTCATAGAAGTAGTGGGACTTATTTTTATCTCATTTTACATGCTTCCCGTGGTGTTGAAATTTCAGTCACATATTCCTGAAGTACTTCATAGATTTCCTTTCACTTGATTTTTTCTTCCCATCGTGTCGTATGTATACTAATAATCTAATTTACTCTCAGGAAGCGAAGGAAGGGACCGTGCCATATTTAGATAAATAGCATAATGAAATTCAGGAAAATATTCGGGTCGGCGTGGGGCAAGACATAAAAATTCAATAGTGCCAAGACCGAGTACAGATAAAAATATTACTATTGTGAATAAGAAACTACGAAAAGCATACATTAAAATAATGTATTGTGAAATACTATAAGAATGGTGTGATAGAATGTACAAGGAACTCAACAGAGATGTATTAAATATCAAAGGGGAGATCTTTGTTGTTTCTTTCCTTCCAGTGTTTATTAAAGCGAAACATTCATTCTCGTAGTGTTTCAATATTCGGTCGATTGTTAACGATCATTTGAATTGTTACGTATCTTGCAGTCGTTTAATGTCTTCAAAACATGTAACAGGTTATGATTTCGGAAAGAAAGCTATCAACAATTCGATCGACGATCTGCTGGAAAAATTAAATAAAACTTATTCATCCTCACGTTTTATTCCAGAAAACGCTATTTTACTCTTTTAGGAAAACAGTCACTCTCCTGTCAAATTAAACATTTGACCTGGGATAAATTCCCATGGAGTTGGAAATCTGTATACACTTTTTAAATTCAATGGAATATCAAAGGTTCCTACATATCCGACTTGTGGTAAGAACATTCAGCTCCACGGGAATTTTTCTCAGGTAGACTGATGGGATTTGACTGCNTTCCTACATATCCGACTTGTGGTAAGAACATTCAGCTCCACGGGAATTTTTCTCAGGTAGACTGATGGGATTTGACTGCGTTACGATTCTCTCCATTTGGGCCAATCCGGATGACGTGGAAGACCGGTGTACCATTATGAACAGACGGATATTAATTCAAAGCACGTAAGTATAGCGACAAACCAATTTGAAGTAATATATACAAAAATATTATTAATTACTTTGGATTATTTACTAATAATCTATAACAATAATTATTAGTAATACAAAATTAAAACATAGTTTATTAATAACTCAAAGAATGAAAACGCTATTTCTTCTATGAACAAAAGCCATGTTTTTATAAAGAAAGAAAATCTATTGATAAGTTGGTATCACAGGCTCAGCAAAGTAGACGTTGCGTAAACTACGATTATTTTTTATGACACACACGTCTATTCATGTCACAATGAAATTTAATAATGAATGACTGATATATAACAAATGTTTTTCCTTTAAATATTATTTCAAGATTCAAAAAATAAAAAAAGCAGGAAACTTGAAAGGTGTTCACTGCTTACAATCAACTGTAATAAATAATAAACTCCAGCCGGCCTTCGTCGTGTTTCCTCAACATTTTATATAAATTCTCTCAGGAAAATCCAGGTGAAAGTGGCGCACTCTAAAAAACTCCCGAATTAGAGGTTAGGTTTCGCCCCTCAGGCTGCACGTACCAAGTGGATCGTAAAGATCAGGAAACGTCTGGTGGTGGACTGCCCCAAGTGGCACTGATCTGCTGAAGGTAGTACGAGTCTATACCCACTTTTGGAACTTTCAATATTGTCATTGTTTCAATTATGGTGCATTAAAACCTGCAAATCATTAAGGTAGAATTAAATCACGAAAATATCTTCAATCGGCATAAATGGAGTAACTTATGTACTTATTGTGATTTCAACGTTAGAAAAACATACCTCACCGGCCATTTACATGAAATAATTGCAATTATAAATAATGGTATAATACATTGCGTCTTATGGAGAAAGCATTTATTTTCTAAAAAAGACCAACTTTTAAATCACGAAAGTGATGGAAGTTAATTTCGATTTGTAGTAAATTTTCCGAAGTATTTTTTACATCACTTTTATCTATGGGTCAACGGACATCTGAGAAAGATATTTAACTCTTTCCTTTGAGGTGAGTTGCATTAATTACTAAACCCTCGCGCTCGGCCGCCATGTTTCTACACTCTCTTTTGTTCATTTCAAACGACGAAAGCAAAGAGTTCCTCAATATTGTTTGTACTCTACTATTGACTGAAAGATTAAAATTAAATCATGTTTTTTCATCGTTATAAAACAATTACACTAAAAATAAAGAAAACAATTATATACTTCTGAGTGACTTGACTTTGACTTGGATTAAGCGATTGGGGGTGGGGGTGGGGGNAAAGTCAAGAACATAACCACTCATGTAACTTTCAACATTGTTATCTATTCTGTTTATTATTTAAATTGTCACTACAATAGTAATTTATAAAATATGGTGAATTAAAAACTGCCAATCATTAAGTATACAGCTTCATTATGATGTTGATCTTGATTAATATATATTATATAACGGAACGATATATTCGAGGATTGGCCATCAATAAAAGATTCTTTTTACAATTCCAACGTTTCGGTTATTTATTTTTGCCTTCATCAGGTCTACAAAGAACATACACTATTTACATTATTTCTAGTACAACTTTGAAACAACTTATTAACACAAACAATATATCAAAGATTATTTACTATCTAACTACGAAATAACTGTTACAAAAACATTACCAAAAAGTCTTATTATAATACAAACCAACATACCTGTACGATATGGAATCACTCCATCTTGAATTACCACCAACCATTACCTCTAAATACAACCCACCACATCTCTACAACCTTCTTGGTGTAGGTCAAAAACAAAAATAAAGCCCTGATGTAGACAAAATAAATTGCCGAAACGTTGGCGTTGTAAAAATAATCTTTTATTGATGACCAATCCTCGAATATATCGTTCCGTTATATACCGTTTAAATTGAAACTATGTATTTGAAAAATTATCTTCAGTATGACTACAGTATTCCCCAATAAAATGCTGACTATTGGTTGCTAAATAACAATAGCTGTCAGATTGTAATTTCACTGCATTTTGTTACTGTTTTTGTTTAATAACTTTTTTCGCTTGTCCCGGAAGCACGGAAACTTTTGTATTAATTTTCTGACCCTAGTGAGTATTTTTATAGATTCCTTTCGAAAACACGGGAATTTAATTAAAAATCGTCCCTTCAGAGGGTTTATTCGTAAGGTCCTGCACATCTTCAAGTTAGTTTTATTCAAATATTAGTCTGGCAACATCCAGATTCTATTAGACAAGTAGACAGGTAACATATTCTGTCATTTAAAAAATTCAGGACATTCTAGAACAGTTGCCAGGTCGCCTGTACTACCTTAATTGGCGTAGTAATCTAGACCCCATCACGAAATGAAACTATGGTAACAAAGAGTATGGGATGGTTGATTTTTTTGTTTTGTTTTTTTGCCGATTGCATTAAGTCCAGATGGGATTCCTCCAGATATCGGGTAAGTCAAACGACAAATTAAACGTAGACAATACAACAAGAATGAGTTTCAATTTTAGCGTTACATCCACAAAGGGGAAAGAGAGCCGATTTAAACCGCGATCCGACGTCGTGGACGATGGATGACTTCATTCCTCCGTCAATTGGGTCACTCGTTTATCGCGACGGACACCTGGCGCTGCACCGGCGGCGGGTGGGAAGTTCCTGCATACGAATAGCGCAGCAACAAAAGGGGGCTTTGCGAGTGACAGAGAGGAACAGCGTTCGAGTGCTTCCGGAAGACAGATCCGACACTTCCTCTTCCGGTAGATGCCACGTGGTGTGTTCCGACCCTGATGGTAGCGGTTGACCGCATGCGGTGAGCGGATACGATGCAACGTAGGAGTCAGGAGGGGGGGGGCATTTCTCTCTAAAAATTACGGTTTTACATCAACATTTTTTGTAAATATTACCTTTAAATAAAATGCGTCAAATAAATAATTAACATTCTGGTATTATTAATTTTACTAATCTGTTATTAATAATGACAATAGCAATAATATTATTAATAACAATTATGTCTAATACCAATTATTAATATGGTAACTTTTGCAACGTGTGCTTTTTAACTTTTATCAACTTCAATTTTATCTGTTAAGAGGTCAGGTCCAATAGGAAGGGTCCCCTTACAGCCCCCTTAGCCCCCCTCCGCCATTCGTCGGTGGTTATGGTTACGGCATACGGCCACTCTGTTCAAACATCAATTTTTGAAATTGTATACAGGGAACCCTTCCATTTTGTTCTATGTCTTAAAAGAAGTCATCATTTAAAAAATCACATTCAAAAAAATGTTAGGGGTTGCTACCATGCAAATTTTCTACTGATTAACTTTTACATTTGTTTGTTGTCTGAAAATAAAACTTTCGTAAACATTTCATATTTTATAAATACATTTTAGAAATCAATACACGTGTTTAAAATTTCAATTTTTTTTAGGGTAATCGCCTAGATTCACGTTGCTTTTCGTTTAACCCTTAGCAAATATTACGCCTCAATGAAATCATGGAAAAAAATTAGCTGGTATGAAATATCAGAAATTATTGCACCTCGAGTTTCTCACTAGAACGGCATTTTCTGAGAATATAATATCTTGTACCTTTCCATCGATTGAAATACATTTCTATTTAAAACACTTCGTGCTTGGGATACATATTGTGAAAGTATTGGATTTATTCAAGAATGGAATTTCGGAGGTCACTAAGTATTGATTCACTTATAGATGATGTTTATTCCACGGAAGACTGCTGCGATATATCAGATGTAGACTCCTATTAAGGATCTCTGCTCAATATATTAACTTCTCTGTCATTAGTGTTCGTCGTGTTTCAGTACTAAAAACCACGTTTCCAAATCGGGTTAATTTTGTATACTCAATGCAGAAAAGAAAGACAATTAAATATAGGGCCTTAAGATCCTTGATCGGAATTGATGGGATGGTCCCTTGCTCGCTTCCGTAGAGTAAATTAGTTTATTGTCCTCCACGTGGTCATACGCAGTTTGTACTGTTTTTTGACAATAAATTTATTAAAATTTATTATTATTNTTAATGAAAGGTGTATGCACCCTAACATTTTTCGCTCGCATTCTTGGAATAGTTTTCATTCGAAGGTAATGTCACGTAACTACGAGTATTGTGACAAAATCATCTCTCTCTCTCTCTGATAATCGTCTTAAAAACATGCTCTTCGGAGTTTAGAGAAACATAATCGCAAGATAAATATTTCGGCAACTCACACCAAATAATGTATATATTTACAACTTGTTAGTATAGGTTTGTTATTTGCTTCCTTTTTGTGAAACACGTGATATTGACTGCCCACTTGGTGGCTCAGGTGGTAGCGTTGTTGCTCCTCATAAATGTTTTTTGTAGCTTTTCGCACATTAATGTCCTTCAGTTCGTATAGCTGTGACTACTGAAAAGTGAACCATCCTTCCTCTATCAAAAACTCTTAACTATTACTGAGTATTCCTACTAACACCTCAACATGGGCCAAGTTGTCGGTAAACCCAGCTAACCGGTTCACCTACTAACAACAACTTACCATCTTCTACCTCCTATCGCTCCAAAGGGCTCTAATGACCTTGCCGTTGACGAGCTCTAAAGCCCCACAACAACAAAAAAACCAACAACTATCACCCCATGTAGATAAGCATTTCCCATTTACAAACACTACATTGAAGAAGAAAAAAACCAGTGATGGCATCTTTTCCTTATGTGACCAATACTTCTACATGTCGTGCTCGTCATTTCTATTTATTTAATGTCTTCTGGCGAGGTGCGGGCCGTTTGACCCGTTCTGCCACCTAACCGGGACTCCGGTGAGGGAATATTGGGAAGGGGACTTGTTGGTTGCCTCATCACAATGTCCACAAATTAGAGACAGTGAAGCTTCCGATTGGAGAGCAACTACCGTCGAAATGCAGGCACTACAATGTGACCAAAATATGATATTGACTGAGAAAAACTAAAGGAATGTAAACTTTCACTCCTTTTTATGAGTTGAGAGTAGAAGAAAGCTTTTTACATTCATTGAATAATATTTCATTATGTTGATTCTGTAATCGTATGATAGGAGAATCGCAGGCGAAGAGGATAGGAATGCCGTGGGTGGAGGCGAGAACAGTTTGAAAGAGAGGGGAACGGAGCAATCGCCTCCTCTACAGGTTTCCATACAGGGTGTACAGTGGCGGTTCTGGAATGCGTAGGCTGCAGCTGCAGCCGCGTTGGTGGTTGGTGATAGTGGCGGCTACGAGTTGGTGACGACCGACATTGTAACACCATGCGAGTAATGAAACGCAGTTGTAATTGAAATCGACATCCAGGAGCAACTGCCTCATTAGATATTCCATGAATTTGCGGATGAATTCGCGGTGTCTGTTTTCGGGGTTACGACGAAGGCATCGAAGTGGAGCCGAAGTTGAGTACTTCAAAATCGCAGACAGAGAATAATTGAGACTGTCGCACTCTATTTCCGCTATTTAATCCACTCGCAGCGATCCACTTTCTCGACAGAATTCTCCTTTCTCGAAATACCTCGAGCTAGTAATAGAAGCGCGCGCTTGAATTAAGTATTTGCCCGTTAAATACAGAATTATTTCGCGATCACTATGAAGTCACGATATGGGGAGTTTGGAGACTACATGAAACGAATAGGTAACGTCTGAAGATGATGGATGTCAATGTTGGATATAAGGAATACGAGGAAAGTAAATAGAATAGGAATGATAAGCGATGACTACGTAGTACACAGGGTCTCGTAATGTAACCTTGAAGACAAGACGGTTCGATAATGAAGACAAAAATGCAAATAATTAAACAAATACGAAGTCGTGATGAGGGAGATGTTAAATGTGGCGTAAGACGAGGATAAGGGAACATTAATGTTTTTTTTATGTGTAATAACTGAACTGGAAGAACCAAAGTGATCAATATAAAGAATTCATTCTCAAGTGTAGATTGGCACTGTTGTCCAATTAGTCGATTCTTATTTCTTCCATACCTCTTCTTCTCCCACGAAAACACCGTTCAAGCGATTTAGTTACGTATACACGCGTGCAACAATTTCATTTTTACATGGGAGCGTACACGTGAACAAACGGAGGAAACATACTTCAACAGACTGAGAGAGAGAAATCAAGGAAGTGACACGAGGAAACACTTGTTTACGTCGAGTGAGGAATCGTAGGCGCTGCTCGAGTTTACTGCCCTAAATCATTTCTCTTCCACTAACGCACGGGTTTCAAGAATGTTCAGTCCCCTCGGCGGCTAAAGCGTAAGCGTGCTAGCTCATCACCACGTCATCACCCGGATTCAATTCCCCTGGCAGGACCAGAAAATTTTTTTTCTAGCATTTCACTTCAATCTCCCAGTTCATATATAGCTGTTACTCTGGTGAAAAGCGAACCCTCCTTCCTCTATCCCGCTTCTCCCAGTATCAATGACTGTTACTAACTCCTACTAACCCCTTCACGAGGGCCAAGTTGTTGGTAGACCCATCTAACTTGCCCACCTATACTCCTACCATTTACCCTCCTACCTCCTATCGCTCCATGAAGATAAGCTTCAATAGCACTAAACTACATTTCCCATTTACAAATACTCCAATATAAAAAAATCAGCAATGAATCTAGGAAAATAATGCAGAGGACAATGATTTGTAATGAAACCTATTATTTTTCTTAATTCCTCGATGTTTTGAGACACGCTGAGGGATATACTTGAGATTCAGGATCATGATGTCACGTTTCCGTTGAAAAATATTATAAATATTTGAAAAAAAAATTCTCCTTCTGGCAAAGTAACATCCTTATCGTTTTACAGAAGATAAATTCGATAAAATATCGGATTGAGGTGTTGATTATTTTGAAGGAGATAACGAGTTCAAGCCTTAAAATGTCGAAATTATAATGTAAAGTATAGAATGCTTAAAAAAGAAAACGCCACCTATATTTTTGTTCACTTTTTACCCTGAAGTAAGCGTTGCGTGCGAAGGCGTGCGTGTAGCATTGAGAGAGAGACAGGGAGGGTGGAGTTCGTCCATGACAGACCCTCCTTTTGCTCTCCAACACTATTATCAATGAGAGCTCCCACCCACCCACTGCGAGGGCGAGAGATATGGAAATGCGATGTGTGTCATGCACGACAGGCTCAACAGACTTTTAAATTCACTCCGCTCGTTCCAAGGTTAGCTTTCAGTCAAATTCACTCCCGTCAAGCAAAAAATTTACGTCGTTTTCCAGTCGCCAGTTTAGGACAATTAAATATAATTATTTCTCTTATTTAACTATCTTTTGTAAATATGTTTATATTAATTGTATATATTCGTGTCCTGACCGTTGGTTTCCCGTGGTTCCCAACGGTGCTCATTTAATCGGTAGTTGCAGCATACTTAAAAGATATTTTACAACTAAATAAAACAATATTAAAGATGCACTAAAGGATGCTTAATAATAATAATAATATTACGATGCAAATCACAGTAAATAAAATTACAATCATTTTAAGTTCAAAACAAAGATTTCCAAAAATTAAAACTGCAACTATCCGTTCAATGACAGTGAATCCCAGGGCATCGTATGCACAGCGCACGGCTCTACTTAAGGGGAATTTTACAGGCGTACAGGCAACAAAAAGCCTCGCCACACATTTGTACATAAATAATATTTTTTGTAAATAAAGCGCCCTATTGAAATGAAATAATTATGTTCCGAATTATATTTTCCAGATTTGTTCAAATATGTAAGTGGATACAACTTGATATCCTCAGTCCAAACACGTAGTGAGAGACCTTGAATTTTTACTTTCCGCATTTTGACTCATCAGTTAGTTACGCTGACCCGCAGTTCCGTACGTCGCACTGTTTTGGAGGTGCAGCGAGAACTATATATGCAAATATGAGTAGCGCCCCTGTTAGATCATTCTAAAGGACAAGTGTAAAGAGTTTCAGGTGGAACATAGTTCGTGAGATCTGTACTTGAATGTCCAGAAGCGATGCTCCGGAGTGAACTATGAAAGCTTGTGAGGATAAATATATTTAAAGCGACTGATCTTTGACTATGTTATGAGTATGATAATTATTTCATGTTATTTATTCTTTTTTGGAAATGGTTTTTAGTTTTTCTATATTTTAATGTAATATGGAGTTTTTAGTTCTATTATCTTTTTTGGTTGTGAATTATTATTGAAAAGTTGGCACACTCCAGACTTTTTTATTCACATGAAATATTTTCTCTATACAAAAATTGTCATAAGTCATTAGAATACTGTTTAATTGTGTGATCTCTTATTTTCAGGTGAGTATCGTCTTCTGAGTGCCAAGTGATCCATGCATGTGGGTAAGCCAATAGGAATAACATTCACCATCCAACAGAGTGTCGACCGCGTTTTGCCAACGAGGATCATATCATTCGGGAATCGTTCTATATAATTCCCTGCCCAAAAATATGAAAGATATTATAAAATTGAATCTCTTCAAATCCGCGGTTAAAAACCACCTCCTTCACCAGTGCTTCTACAATGTAAAATAATTTATTGATTTTAATAAAAATTAAAGCCGTCTTGTACTTTATCACGCCATTGTTGTAGTACGTTCAAAGTATATGACTTCAAAATAATTTCAAAACTATTTTCCTGCGTACGAGTATTGTGTCTTATTATTCCTATAAATTTAGTTGCATATGTGGAGTCAACCCTGGCACTTTGGTTGTGTACATTAATTCTGTGGCCCGGGTTTTTCTCCGGTTTTCCTTCGCATAGAGGTGAATTTTTTTTATGAAGACTCGCTAGGTTCTTGCCTAGAGACGGCATCNATTATTAGCGAATTTAGTGACGTGTTATTAACAATTCTTTCCGAATGATTTATAGCTTGATAATAATACGTACTGGTGAAGTGACTTTTCTATGTTTTATTAAATACAATATTTGTTGGTATTTTTATTATTAGGAGTATGTTGAAATGTTAAATCCTCTTCTTCCTTAGGGTTATTCATCGGAATTGATGGGATGCTCCCTCGCTTGCTTCCGGAGAGTAAATTTGTTTATTGTTCTCCGCGTGGTCATAATAATAATAATAAAAATAATAAATTTGTCAAAAAACAGTACAAACTGCGTATGACCACGTGGAGGACAATAAACTAATTTACTCTCCGGAAGCAAGCAAGGGACGTATTCCATCAATTCCGATCAAGGGCCCTAAGGCAGAGGCGGATTCAAATTTTTTTTGCATAAGTTCCTAGACAAGATAAAAAGTTAGCTGCGAGTTATAATACTAATAGAATGTCAATATGTTTGTAATTTAACGCAAATATGTTTGTAACTGCTTTCTTGACAATAAAGTTTATTTATTATATGTACTTAAACATTAGTTCTTCCTCAAATGTAGACTGTTTCTAATATCTTGCTGATTGTTATACTATTAAGTGAGCATTAAGTGTATGTGTGTGTTTGTATATTCCTGGATATGTTTCTCGAAAACAACTCTAAAAATTTGGATCACATTCACATTTTGGCATAAAAACCAATCTTGCTTGGTCTCTCTTCCTGGAAGTGTAATAGCAGAATTTTTATGCATATTGGAGTCCACATATATTATGGATTGATAAGAATAGATAAATGAATGGTTTACATCGTGAGGTCGTGATGAGTAAAGACATCCCGAAGCAAAACGGTTAGAATACATCGTATCTTCTAGTTACTCTCTAAATACGAGAGAAACCCGTGTAACATTGAATTATCTCTTTCACCTCGATAAATGAAAAATTTCTTGCTGATGGTATGGACTTTAGATAAAATGCAATATTGGCGAATTATTAAGTGACTTAAAGTCGTTGAGGTATATGTTCCCTCATGTCCTTATTGAGTATAAAACTTGCCGTTGAATCAGCGAACCTAACTGAGGTGGAGATGCAGGTCCCCTACCTAAATTCCAAACACTTATGCGGTAATAATGCATTGTGAGTTGCAGTATGAGTGACTAGTAAAACATTTACGTTCTTGAAGCATTCGAAAATAAATTATGACACACTCCTGCGACAAAAATTAAATATAACAAAATATGACAGAATTGTTTATCATACGTAAAAGTCAACTAATACAAATGTTGGATCAATTTTTGCGTCAATGTATTGAGGGTTGAGTGAGTATGGAAGTGTCTCTTTCCATAAAAAGCTGAAAATATATTTCCCACTGACACTTCGAAGCTACGCTGAAATCTGAATACTTAAGGTACTACTGGCGTAGGTAGAATTAAATCACTAAAATATCACGAATAGGCGTAAATAATCGGAGTAATATGTTTGTGATTTCAACTTGAAAAACGTACCTCACAGGTCATTTAAAAGATATAACAGTAATTATAATTGGTGTGATGAATTGCATCTTTTGGAAGAAACACATACTTTCCCAAAACAACCAATTTCTAAATCATGATAACGATGAAAGGCGAACCGGTGGTGTAGCGGTTAACACCCTTGCGATTAAAGCAAGGGACCCGGGTTCGAGTCCCGGCTAGTCGCCATTTTCACTTGACCGAAAGTTATCACATATAATGTCCACGTGTAGGGTACACGGAAGAAATATGTACTATAATGATGAAAGTTTACTTTGATTTATTGTTAATTTTTTGTAGTATTTTTTACATCACTTTTATTTACATGTCATTGGACTTTACAAAAAGATATTTCTCTTTTTCATCACGCAACCCATCCGCTCGACCGCCATGTTTGTACAAACGAGTGAAGTGAGTTCCTGAACATTGTTCTGTACTATTAACCGATAGATTATAACGGTGAAAAAAACATAATATAATGTATTATAGAACAAAAACTAAAAAACAACGATACTTCCCAGTGATGTGACTAACTTGGAGCCTTAGTCTCATAACAGAGTCTTCAATAGTTTTCGAGCCCCGGCGGTGGCACAGGTGGTAGTGTAGGCGGTCATCACCAAGTCATCCCAGGTTCGATTTCCGATGGAGTCAGAAAATTTGTAGCTGTGACTATTGAAAACCAAACCTTCCTTCCTCTATCCACCTCCTCCTAGTATCAACAACTCTTAACTATTACTAACTACTTCTACTAACCCCTCCACGTGAGCCAAGTTGTTGGTAAACCCAGCTAAGCGGCCCACCTACTAACAATGACCTACCCCCCAACTCCTAACTCCTATCGCTCCACGTAGCTTCAATAGCACTTAGCTACATTTCCCATTTACAAATACAACAA